>APFE031639924.1:0-65662 GCA_000404065.3 Pinus taeda | reverse complement strand
GCTCTTCATGTCAAACTTCAAAAAGAGAGAAATTCACTTAAAAACATGTTTATCTCTGGGTACGCAGGTTCTCTCTACCTTGCCTGCGTGTACGCACTCTAAACACACTGTCCCTGCGTACTTGTACGCTCTGTAAGCTAAAGGTTGGGTGCGTACCCCTGTAAAGGTCAAAAGGCCCGAGTTTCATCTTTAAAAAGTTACTTGTGGTCACTTCTAGAGCCTTCTAGAAGAGTGTTTGACGTGTATTGAGCGCCTCCAGATGGTTCATGCATCCCTATGATAGAGGGACTTATCCCATCAAGAGAGGAGCTACCCCATCCAAAAGAGGGAGTATCCCATTGATGTTGGAACTGAATAACTTCCTCTAGAACACTATAAATACAGGCATTGGGCCAAGGGAGGGGAGGTTGAAAGCTGAACATTCCAAAGGGTAGATGCTGCTGGAATTAGGACTTCCATTGTAAGCTTGTGAGGAGAGATTACCATCCTTTCTTGTTTCATTTGGAAGTGGGTGAGCTTGTCAAAGTAGAGGAAAACTCTTGCTGGACCCTGGGAGGAACTTGCACAACACCAAGGCTCAGGTTGTAATGGTTTCTTTTTTGTTTCCTTAATACAAATAAGTCCATTCTTCTCAATGATTTGTTGTTAATGAATTGTTTCATATACTCCTTGGTCTATATGTTGAATATGCTTTGTTTTATGGAATATTCAGGTGTTATGTAATCGTTTGATTATTAGTGTATGCAGGTTTCAAAGTGAAGGAGGAGCTCATCTGGATCGACGAGGCTGGACTGCTACAACAAGCGTTGGACTTGAGGTAGGATCGAAAAACACTTGGTTTCTCATAGAATAATGTATGTTTAGAGAAGGATTGCTCTTAATTGTCTTGTTTGTCACTAGAGAGTCTTAGACTCCTAGGGAGGTTAGTTTTGTCAGCAAAAATAACTCTTTCCGCATGACAAGGATTGAATTTATGTTAAGCAATGTTATGCTACTGGAGTGTTGTGCTTTTGATGTGGCGAGGGTTCGACTGATGCTGGATGAGTGGCACAAGATTGAATAGTATTGGGTGAAAATCTGCTTTCTACATTAATAAAGAGTTTAATCCTTTTCTCATATTCTTGTTCATATTTATGATGATTATGTGTTTCAATGTCTTCAATTCCATTGGTATATAGTATATAGATCATGTATGCTTTGATCATTTCTTGTTTCTATTTCTCTTCATATAGGTACCAATTGAGCGAGTTTAATTCAAGTGGAAGCGATGGGAGTGATTCAAAGAGGATTAAGGAAGCAAAAGACTACAAGTAAGTTCCTTCATCTCATCTGTCTACTGCAGGAATAGGTTAAACTAATTTCTTTATGTTGTTCTAGGTGTAGCTATTCACCTAGGGAAAATGTGTTTATTTGTAGATGCAAATTCCATATAACACCCCTACAAAGACCATTCATTCTATAATGATTATGGGAAACACAAATTTATTTCATGTTTGGCAGACATGAGCATGATCAAAACACTACAAGTAAATGATGAAAGAATAAAAATCTCAAGCTCTACCAAGTAACATACAACAGTCTAAAATATTCCCTAACAAAAATGATGTGACATGTCGTAAAAGACACAAAATACAAACTAAAGAGTAAACACTACAACATAATTTAAATATTTCTCCATGCTCATACAAACAACATAAACATAAAAGTCAACATAGTTGTTCTTCTATGACATTACCTCTATATTTACAAATGCTTTTTATTCCATACCTTTTCCTGCATTGATTAATTTGAGTGCTTTCGGGGTACGAGGGGTTTGTGTGGGTAGGGCCACCTTGGGATTAGCTTGGATCATGAGTATACATTTATGGATTTAGTGGTCCTTGATTGGAAAATGAAAGCAAGTGTTAAGAAAATTGATGTGGAAAACTAGTTGGGGTGGTTCTAGTTGCTAATCTTGATGAGCAAAAATTATTTGCACTTTTAAAATAGGTTAACCTTAAAATAATGTTTTCTTCACTGAGGGTGAAAAATTGTTCAAGTTTCATGGTAGATAAACTTTCATATCAGAGTTGCATTTAACTCTATGGTCGGTAGGGATTGCATTGAGAGGCTAGGGAAGTCCACTTAGATTGTGCATACTAGCTGTAAAATATTTTCAATTAAGAAACCATGAATCCAATGGGTGAAAGTTAAAAATGTCAAGGTAATTTTACAGATCTAAGGGCTCTTAAACAAGACCTCTAGCACATGGGTTAATTCAGTGAACTAAAATAGGAAAAATATTTTTGCTAGGATATGGATATGTATGTAATGAAAATGTTCTGGCTTATGACACCTATCAAATACAATTCATCTGAATATCTTGAGGGGCACTCTCCCTACATGACATCCAATTATGGTGCCTGCCTTGAACAAATTGTGTAAATTATCTACCGAGAATCAATAATTTCAATGTTAGGAGGAAGGTCATTAGTTTGTGATAGAACTCTTGGACAAACCTTTCAAGGAAGTTTCACTACCATCTCTTCTCTATTGGCCATTGTAACGCTAAAATAGATAATGGCACTTTCGGGTGAGTCCATAATGACTTATTTATGATAGAATGGTTTAGGATGGGTAGTTTGACTAGGTCATAATAAATGTAAAAGGATTGCACAATAATGCAACAATTACTTTTTCAGTAACCCCAAGGATCATGACCCTTCAAGCCATGGCTTAATTTATTTTACAAAGAAATATTTTGGGTTTGAGACAATGCAAGACACTACATGTTGGTTATTATAAATATGGTGGAAGAATAAAAGTTTCCATGGAGCAACACCCTCCACTTCTTCACAACATTTTTCCTAGATTCTATTATCCTTCGAATTCTCTGGTGATTGTTTAGTTTTAAAAGTTCAGACCATGCCATGCCTCCTCTTTCCTTTAGTTTTCAAGCATGAGACTTTGTGATTTTATTTAATTTCTTAAGTCTGGTAAAGAGAAAAATAGGGAAAACCTATTCTTTATATCTATTTGGAAAATTAGGAGAAAAGAAAATGTGTAGGCCTAAACATTTTAATTTTGAAGTGGGTAGCAAAGATCTCCTCAGAGAGGGGAAGATATGAGGAGAAACATACACAGAAAGTGGTAAATAAAATGGGCATCTTGGTCAAAGCTATATTAAAGAATCCTAAAGTCTAGGGGTAGAGTCGGAACCAAAATAAAGAATAATAGAATCCCCAATGTATATTCCTCACAGACCCACTCCCCTGATGTTAGGTCCCTATGTTACTAGTGTCGCCCCCTTATTGTCATTATTATTGTAACCCCGCTATTGTTATTGTTGTTCACATGTAGCCCCCATATTATTATTGTTTTAGAAGCCCACTATTTTTACTATTGTTCCCTTATATTATTTTGTTATGTAGGTTCTAATTATATTTTGACCACTTAGACTCCTATATATACAAAGGACGCCTTGTCATTTGTATCATCCAAGAATCGTTCATGTACATAATGTAAAGGAGGATTCCCCCCTTGAAGAGGATAATTTTCAAGTCGTTGATCTATCTATATGTGAGGTGGTTTCATAACACCTGAAGTCTAAAGGGAGACTTGGAAGGTATTTTTACTAGGCTACATTGGACTTTGATTCACATTCAAGATGTTCTAGCTAACTAGTGGTATACTTGGCTGAAAAGGTGTGATGATGCACAATGCAAGCACACTAAATGGAGCATCAATCCTACACATGAAATAATGGTGAATGGAGCTCTAATCAAGGACTATAAAAAATAAGTGGAATTAATGTTGTACCACTTAAGGAATCCCATCAAGTAGGTATCCCAATGAGATGAGAAAGAAAAGAAGCCATGCAACATTTTTTGGGAAAATGGTTGTAAAGAAGTCAAGGAAGGATGGAAAAATCATTGAAAATGAATAAAGAGAGACAATAAAGAGTATATGCATTGCAAATACAACATTAATTGAGAGGAAAAATGAAATAAAAAGGCTCAAGGCACCAATCTTAGAAGGGTTTGCAGTTGGTTTGTAGTTGTTTAATAAGTTTTTCCTATGTTATCAAAATATTTATCATGTGTTGCAACATGCTGCCATTCAAGGTAGTAAAATCCTAAAGGATATCAATTTAATATATAAATAAAATCATTCCAACTATTAGGAGGCCAAATTTTGTTACATTGCAGAAATATATAGTGGACAAATTTAAATCATGGCATTGTAAAGATGGATAGAATATCATGCATTATATATTTAAAGGCCACTTCCAAATTAAAATAATGAGATTTTTCTATGTCCATACTAGTTTTGTAATAAAAATTTTGAATCAATAATAAAAACATCCTTTAATTACAATAATTAAACAATTTGGTATTGCTATTGATATCAAAGAACAGTGCCAGGCAAGGAAACTTTGGAAATAAAAATGAAAATCTAAATAAGAGATAAATCATGTTTAAATGCCAAAATATGGTGATATAAAAGGAAAAGGAATGTAAACTAGGCTTCACAGAAACTTCATGTCATGCCTTGGTTCAGAAGACATAACATCACCTTCCCATACCTTATGAGCAGTGTCCTCATCTAAATGATAGTTGAATAAGTTAAATGACTAGTGTTCTTAGTTTCCATAATTAAATTCTATATCAATGCCCAATTTTCTCTTAGTTTTAGAAGTGAATAGAGGGTCAACTATGATTAATTCAAAATCATCAAAACCATCTCTAGCTTTTGTAGTTACAATTGGTAGATTTTCTCCACTTTCATGAGTATGATCATCACTTTCACTTACCACTATGGGAACCACTCTAGAAAGTAAAAAGTTTTTGAATCCTCATGAAAGTCATCTCTGCGATTAATATTAATGCTGCAAGAAAACTCTTATGGGTACTCCTCTACTATAAGAATAACACCATTTATTGGAATTGGAAATTTTTCCAATGTCTTCTCTAAGTTTTGTGCAAAATGCGTAGAAACATATTCCTAAATGTCATCACTAGACTTAAACAAAACTGTAAGACCATGCATGATCAATGGTGAATTGAAACCCAATCTGGCCTTTAAATCATTTTCTATAATATCCTTTAGATTTTCTTGCTAAGTATTCACCTCTAGTGATACAGGTGTCCTTGAGCATACATAAAACCATTTGCTGGGTTCAAATGGCTCTACTAGCATTAGAATAATATTCCTTGATGGATGTTATAAACAATACATGAGTATATAGTTCTTTGAATCATTTCTGAGCAACTTGTTGTTTCAAGTACAACTAGACATGCAATGATTGCATTTGTTGTTTCTCTTGCATGAAAAATATTTACTGCAATGCCTTTCACTTGAAACAAGTTATGCATTTCGATGCCAAAAGGAGCTCAAATATTAGCAACTGTAGTAAAAAAATCAACTTCTAATTCATCATCTTTGTCAAATGTTGAAATCCCCATATCCTATTTTCTTCTTTCAAGAAAATCTACAAGTCCTTCAAGAAAGTTCTTGCATTATCGGCAATATTTCAAATTCCATGTGGGGCTTGCAATCCTAAGAAACCATTACAGATAAGGACTATTCCCTTTCCTCTATACATGACTAATTAGATATTCCATTCTCTTCACTCTCCTTTAGTAGAATAATATCTTTAATGTATTATCGAGTTGGTGCTCTCCTCTTCTTTCATGTTTCTAAATTTCTTTGAGTCATGTCTATATTATATCCAAAAACATGGACAAATATTTACCTTCCATAGCCTTCATAAGTTTCATCCTGATGAACATCAAACACATCAACATGATCCTTCATGGTCCTATCACTTCATTAGACTATCCATTAAGATCATTTTCCTAGCTCCTATCCCCAAACAACTTTGCAAAAGTATTTCTTTTGCATAGATAATGTAATGTGCAAACTTTGATGGAGTACTTGTGATTTTACAAATTAGATATGTTTTTGGTGTTGGCATTGGTTTGCACTTGTAACACTTTGTGTCACCCTTAACATTCATAGTGACCTGTTCTGAATACCCAATCATTCCACTTTCTTCCAGAGGAACTCCTTCCACCAAGAAAATTTTATTCACATACCTTTGAGCATTGAGATTTTCCAACCGATTTAGTACGGCATTAAAATACTTAAAAAACCTACAGAAACTTAGAATCCTTAACATTGTCATGGTGTGCAACAATCTCCATATCAAGTCTGAATTTTAAGACAACCCCCCATGCCACACTATCTTTTGATTGTTGATAACTCTAATTGTATCCTTGTTAGTAACATGGATATTTTTAAATCTCGTAAGTGCGAGGGTTTTCAAAAAACATAAAATAAACATCACAAGCTCTACCATGTGACACACAACATTGTAAACTCTTTCCTAATGAAAACGATGTGACATGTAAAAAAATACACAAAATAAAACCTAAAGAGTAAACACTACAACATAATTTAAATATTTCTCAGTGCTCATATAAGCAGTATAAATCGAAAAATGTGCATAGTTTCTACTATGTGACATTTCCTCTATATGTACAAAAAAACATTATTCCATACCTTTACCTACAATGATTACATACAAAGATTTGGGGGTAGGAGGGGTTTGAGTGGGTAGGGTCACCTTTGTGTTAGCTTGGATCATGAGAAGTCATTGATATATTTAATGATCATAGCTTTAACAATGAAATTAGGCATTAAGAAAATTGATGTGGAAAACTAATTGGGATGGTTTTGGCTGCTAATATTAATGAGCACAAATTCTTTGAGTTAATTAAATAGGCTTACCATTAGATAAATTTCTCATTGATGAGGGTGAAAAACTATTCAAGTTCCATGGCAAGTTAACTCTAGAGTCGGTAGGAACTGCACTGAGAGGCTAGCTAAGTCCACTTAGATTGTGCAAAATAGTTGGGAAATATTTTTGGCCAAGAAATCATGAATCCAATGGGTGAAACGTTAAAATCATCAAAGTATTTTTACAGATCTAGGGGGTTCTTAAACATGATTTCTAGCACATGGGTTAAGTTAGTGAACCAAAATAGGAAAAATGTTTTTTTTAGTATATGGATATGGATGCAATGACATTGTTGCGGGTTATGACACCTCTCGAATCCAACTCCATATGAATATCTCAAGGGGCACTCTCCCTACATGATATCCAGTGATGGGGCTTGCCTTGAACAAATTTTGTAAACTAGCTACTAGAATCAATAAATTCAATATTTACATGAAGGTCATTACTTCGAAGTTTGTGATAGACCTCTTGGACAATTTTTTCAAGGCATTTTCACCACCATCCCTACTCTATAAGTTGTTGTAGAGCCAAAACTAAAAATGGCTCTTTTGGGTGATTCCATAATGCCTTTTTTTATGATAGAGAGGTTGACGTTGGATAGTTTGACTAGGTCACAATAAATGCAAAAGAATTTCACAATAATGCAACTGTAACTTTTTCAACAACCCCAAGGATCATGACCCTTCAATCTATGGCTTAATTTCTCTTACGACACAATACTATGGGTTTGAGACAATGAAAGACATTGCATGTTGGATATCTTAAATATGATGGTAGAATAAAAGTTGCCATGGAGCATCCCCCTCCACTTCTTCTCAATTTTTTTCGTACATTTAATGATCCTTCTAATTTTATGGTCACTATGTAGTTTTAAAATTTTAGGCCATTCCATACTTCCTCTTTCCTTTAGCCAATAAGATCGAGGATTTTTTATTTTCTTTGATTTCTTAACCCTTGTAATGAGTAAACTAGGGAAAACCTCTTCTTTACATCTATTTGGCTAAGTAGGAGAAAGGAAAATGTGTAGGGCCAAACACTTTCATTCTCAAAGGGTAGCAAAGATCTCCTCCAAAAGGGTAATATATGAGGAGAAACCTACGAAGGAAGTGGTAGACAAAATGTGAATCTTCCTCAAAGCCATCTTAAAGAATCTTCAAGATTTAGGGAAAAGTGGGAACAAAAATAGAGAATGGGATAATCCTCAATGTATTCCTCATATACACACTCCCTTGAAGTCTTAACAAAGACTTGGGAAATATTTTACTAGGTTACATTGGAATTTGATTCACATTCAAGATGTTCTAGGTAGTCAGTTGCATGCTTGGTTGAAAATGTGTGATGATGCACAACATAAGCACACTAAATGTAGTAGCAATCCTACAAATGAAATATTGGAGAATGGATCTCTAATCAAGGACAAGAAAAATAAAGTAAAATTAAGGTTGTACAACTTTAGGAATCCCATCAAGGAGGTATCTCACTAGGATGAGAAAGACAAAGAATCCATCCAACAAATTTTGGGAAAATGGCTACAAAGAAGTCAAGGGGGGATGGAAAAAGCAACGGGAATGCTGAAAGAGAGACAAAATGTAGTACATACATTGCAAATACAACACTAATTGAGAGAGAAGAATGAAGAAAACACGCATGGGGCAACAATCTTGGAAACAATTATAATTGGTTTGTATTTGCTTAAGAAGTTTCTCTTATGTTATCAAAATATTTATCATGGGTTTCAACATGGTGCCATCAAACGTAGTAAAATATTAAATGTTTTCAATCCGATATCTAGAAAACAAATCAATCCAAATGTAAGGACACCAAGTTTTGTTACATTGCAGAAATATATAGGGATCAAGTCAAACCATGCCATTGTAAATATAGCTAGAATATCATGCATTAAATATCTAAAGGACACTTCTAAACCACAAGTGGGGGATTTGGCTATGGCCACCCAGATTTTGTAATAATTTTTTTGAATCAATAAAAATGGCATCCTTTAATTACCAAAATTATACAAGTATGTATCACTATTGATATCAACGAACATTGCAAGGCAAGCCAACTTTGGAATGAAAAATGCAGATCTAAATAAGAGAGAAATCATGTTTAAAATGTTAAAATATGGTTATGTGAAAGGAAAAGGAATGCATATCAGGCTTCATAGAACCTTCATGTTAGGCCTTGGTTCAAAGGCCATAACACTTCTTTCCCATACCTTGTCCGTAGTTTTCTCATATAAATGACATTTGGGTAGACTAAATGGCTAGTGTCTTCAGTTGTAATCATTAAATCTTATTTGAATGCCTAATTTTCTCTTAGTTCCACAAGTGACTAGAGAGTCAATTTTGATTAATTGAACATCTTCAGAACCATATCTAGCTTTTGTAGTTGCAATTGCTAGCATTTCTCCACTTTCATCGGCTTGATCATCGCTTCCACTTCCCACTATGAGAACCCCTCGGGACAGTACAATTTTGTATGAATCCTCATGAAAGTCATATTTTTATTAATATTAATATTGCATAATAAATCTTTATAGCAGTCCTCTACTATAAGAATAACACCATATTTTATTGGAAATGGATATTCTTCTAACATATTCTCTAAGCTTTCTGCATAATGTGTAGCAACATCTTCCTCAATTTCATCACCAGAATCAAACAAAACTGTCGAAACATGCATGATCAATGGTGAATTGACACCCAATTTAACCTTGAAATATTTTTCTATAATATCCTTCAGCTTTGCTTGTTGAGTATTCACCTCCAGTGATACAAGTGTCATTAAATATACATAACTAGATTTATTGGTTTCAAATTGCTCTACTAGAATCAAAAGCATATTCCTTGATGGATTTTGTAAATAGGATATCATTCTATAGTTCTTTGAATAATATCTGAGAAACTAGTTGTTTCAAGTACAATTAGACCTACAATAATTGCCTTTATTGTTGTTATTGCATGAACAATATTGCATACAATTCCTTTCTCTTTAAACAAGATATGCATTTGGATGATAAAAGGAGCTCGAGTATTAGCAGTTGAAGTAACAAATTCAACTACTAACTAGTCATCTTTGTCAAATGTCAAACTCCCCATTTCCTATTTTCTTCTTTCAAAAAATGTGCAAGGTCTTCAAGAAAAATCTTACATTATAAAAAATATTCTAAATTTCCTACTGTTTTTTCAATCCTAAGGAAGATATTCTAAATAAGGATTGTTTTGTTTCCTCTATACTTGAATTATTAAATATTCCATTCTCTTCTTTCTCCTTTAGTGGAAGAATACATTTAATGTATTCAGGAGTTGGTGCTCTCCTCTTCTTCCATGTTTATGGATTTCTTTGAGTTGTCTCTATATTATGTCCAAAAACATGGTAAAATATTCTCCTACCATAGCCTTCATAAATTTCATCCTCATGAACATAAAACACATCAGCGTTATCCTTCGTTACTCCTCCAATGTCGTTAGTTTGTACACTAAGATCATTTTCCTGGCTCATGTCCCCAAACCACTTTGAAAAATGTAGTTCTTTAGTCTGGAAAATGCAATTTACAAACTTTGATGGAGTACTTGTGATTGTACAAACTAGATATGTTTTCAATGTTGGCTTTGTTTGTCACTTGTAACAATTTTTCTCACCCTTAACATGCACAATGACTTGTCCTAAATACCTAGTAGTTCCATTTTCTACCAGAGGAACTCCTACAACCAAGAAAATCATGTTCACATGTATGCAAGCATTAAGAATTTCCAACCCATTTAATACGAAATTAAACTTCTTAAAAAAATATAATCCAAACTAAGGATCATTGATATTGGAATGGTATGCAATAATCTTCATATCATGTCTTAATTTTAAGATAGATTTCCATGCCACACTAGCTTTTGATTTCCCAATGTGGCATTTATGAAATGTAAATTATCTTTTTAAGTTTCTAACATCAATTGTGTCCATTCGAATGACATGTAAATCTTTAAAGCCTATAACTACGAGGGTTTCAGAAATATCACATCCTGTGCTACCAACATCGATGATCAAAACTTTAACACATGAAACCACATTTAATTCATCCACAGAATCCACCGGGGTTCACAAAAATTATGAGAAACTAAAATGGAGGAGAAAGGGATCTTCGAACATGGTGGTGGAAAGGATGATACACCAGAAATTAAAGAGGAATACTTAACTTATCTACCCCCATTCTAGAGTAGGGTGGAATAGTAGGGTGGAAGCATTAAAGCCATATCACCTTTGTTAGGAAAAGTTTCTAGGGGTGAACACACTTATAATATCAATGAACCCTTTAATAAAAGTTGTGTCTTTTATGTGAGGGTTTTTTCTTAATGAATTTAAATATGGACACATTGTATAAATTGAACATTTTAACATCCACTTCTATTCCCAGGGAAGGGGAAATTGATGAGGAATTTGATTTAAAGGAATAGTCTTGTTCATTTTTATATTACAGTAAAAAGATATGTTGCAATCAATTACAAAGCATGGAAGCTGTCCACTTTACAATATAATTTGAGTTTAAATCGACCATTAGAATTTCCTTTTAGGTATATTAGTGAGAAAAGTGATTATGGTGTTCTATTTAACTAATTCTCTGACACATCATGGTTCATCATCAACAACATTTATCTGAACCTTGGGTATCTCTACATTCTCTCCATTTGGGTTTGATGCACTAACATCCACTTCCTACAACTTCAATTGCCTCAATAAATGTAACCTCTCATGTGAATATTTAGAGGCTATTTGTATATAGGACACAAGAATATGAGCCTTAAGGAAGAGGTTCTTTATTCATATACTTTAAAGGGATTGTTTCATAAGAAAACGAGGCACTAGAGAAAATTGGAAGAAAAGGAAAGATGGCAATATCATAAAACCAATGTAAAATATACAAGATGGTTGCATGTATATTAGTACAAGAAGAAAACCATGGTAGGGAAGTATCTTTTTATTATAGCTAACATAGCATCATGTCCAACAGTTGGGACCCACATTACAATATAGATTACTTTCTAAGACCATTATCATATACGACAACATGAAAATGCCACATAAGAAAATTAATGCATGTAATTTCATTGAAGATAAGTGGATGCCAATATAACGATATATTTTCACTAATGCATTTGTTATAGTATGGTAGAGAAAGGAGTATTCAGTTATATTAATTTTACATAGAAAGCAGTGATGTCCACAATGACATTGAAATATTGTTGAGACCCATTGTATAAAAAATATGCAAATAAGGCCATATCTCTAGTAAGTGCATGATTAATGATAAAATCCCCGAAAATTACAACCTTGGTTGTGAATGTGTTTGCATGAGTGAGAGATAGATAGATAAATATTCATAAATAACCAAAAGTAGCAATAGCACCTAAGGCACCAATCGTATTAAAAAAATTGTAAAAGGGTGAGCCCTGAGAGTTTTTCTTTCTATCTATAATGTTAAGTACAAAATACTCAATACAAAGCATAGAACATCCCATGACACAATAATAAGTAATAAGTATGAGATACTAAGCCTTTGTTTGAAAGATTTAAGAAAAATAAATCTAGTCAAAGAGAGGTTAATGTCATAGTTGCTTCTAAAATGCTTGCCTTAACACTCATGTTTCCCAACTATTTTGTGTAGATGGGAATGAAATGTTCCCAACTTCATTCCATTGAAAAAATATAGGAATAAAGGCTCAGTTTGACTTTAGCCTTAGCAAAATTGAGTAAATCAAATTTCCACGTCATGAGGACAACTTGGAGGCAATTAACTAGCGTGGCATTCCTCTTGTCACAATTATGGTGAGCACATGCATATGAAAGATAAGCATTGAATTACATATATTATTGACATGATATACATTTATAGTACATGGTGTGAATCTTGGATTCATATTCCAAGTGGTCTCTTGGACTTCGGTGGTTGTTCATGTTCCACACCAACTTATAGAGAATTAGGTGTCCAACATTACCCCCTTAATCTGAAAGGGTATGTATGAGTCCAAAAAGAGAGTTTTACTACAAAATGTGTAAATAAATCATGACAGCACTAGCCTAAATGTGCTCTCTAAAATGTTGGTATAAGGGAGGTGGTTTAAGGATGACCACCAACACTGGAACACTTAGTGTAGTTCCCTGAACTCTTCCAAATTTGGCATGAAGTTGGGGTCTTCTACTAGAGGAATTTATCATCATGTTTTAAAGAGGAAGACCTTCAACGTTGAAAGGGAGGTCTCTCCCCGCAAAAGAAGGGAGAACCTCAACCTGAAAAGGGAAGTCTCAACCTATGATGGTTTATGGATGACCACCAACTCCGGAATGCTTAATGCAATTCTTAAAACTCTTCCAAAAATGGCAGGAAGCTGATGTCTTCTGCTAGAGGAAGTATCCCCAATTCTTTGAAGATATGTCTCAACCACACATAGATGGTTTATAGCCAATCACCAATCAAAGGCATGCTTAGGGGCATCTTTCTCTCTGGCTACAACTCTGAATCTAATATGTTATGTTGTGGCTTAGGCTCACTGGATGTGTCTTTGAAGCTTGTAGATGACCATCACTTCCCCCTATCAGATACAAGGTGATAAGATGAAGAGATCTCAACTACAAGGCTTTTCAATATTCGAGAAAAAATCTTTTTGTATGAGAAAAATATCTTCTTGGTTGTTGAAGCCCATTACTAAGAAGTGTTCCATCCAAGATGAATCTTTGTTCTTGCAGGAGGCTTGTTTTTGAAGCATTTGTTTGAAGAATGAGTGCTTTTATGATAGTGTTCACATGGACGAAGATCAAAACAATGATCTTTCATATGTCCAACTCAGTCACAGTGTTGGCATTTAACAATCTGTTGTGGCTGCTATGGAAGAGGACTAGAATTTGGAAATATCTTCTTGGCTGTTGAAGCCCATTACTAAGAAGTGTTCCATCCAAGATGAATCTTTGTTCTTGCAGGAGGCTTGTTTTTGAAGCATTTGTTTGAAAAATGAGTGCTTTTATGATAGTGTTCACATGGAAGAAGATCAAAACAATGATCTTTCATATGTCCAACTCAGTCACAGTGTTGGCATTTAACAATTTGTTGTGGCTGCTATGGAAGAGGACTAGAATTTGGAACTGAAGATGAATTGTCATAAACAAATCCAAAAATCTAAAACTGGATGGGATTTGATTAATATGGAATATGAAAGGACATATCATTTTCGTATCCAAGACTAGCTTTGTGCTCGTTATGGACAAGCTCTTCCCAAGGTTTGATTTTCAACTTGGGAAGTGGAGGCTGAATTTCTGCATCTGCATGTAATTATGTTGCTTCATTAGGTACTGGATCTGAATCAACCTCAATCTTACTAATTTTATCACTTTCTAGTTATTGATGGGTGCCTTTTGTAACCATGAACAAAGAATTATTTTGAGCATAAAACAATTTAGAATGACAAATCTGCTAAAGCTCAACTCGCTAGAACTGAGATTATAGTTGCAAAAAATCAATTTTTTCTTGTGCATTATGCAGAGAGGTTTGAATGTCATAGAGAATGTCTTTGTTGATTTTTACTTTCCCATAAATAGTGGAAAGTATTAGGGTGTTCAACAGCTCTAATATATCATCAAATTTGGCCATTATGTTAGCAAAAATAAACTTCTCTCAATGATCACTTCTTTAAACCAATGGATTCAAAACTTTACACCATTATATAAACAACCTTTATGGAATTCAATGTATACAACCAACATGTAATAAAAAGTGACCATGCTCATGTTCTTCACACAATTCAATAGAGATCTCACACCGCATTCACCATAAACATTCAACATATTTAAAAAAAAAATATGGAGATCCCACGCCGCATTCACCATAAACATTCAACATATTTAAAAAAAATATTCCATGTTGTCAACGCATACCTCAATCTAGCTTTAATCAAGAGGTATAACTAGTGCCCAAAGGTCTTTGAGTTATGATGTAGCATACCATGGCCTTCCACAACAGTCTTCCAGCAAAGAAAACCAACAATCATCGACTAGGAGATAATTTACGCTTACGAAACCATTTCTTAGTCATTTCAAGATCACGGATTACAAAACTATTCAACACATTCAAATGCACCACTGTACCACTATATAGGGAATTCAATGCACAACACCGCACTATAACTAGGTCAGATCCATCCTAGCATTCAAATTCATATGGACGGTCATGATTTGTTTCCACCAATGTTCAAAACACAACGCTTGCACTAGCATTAAGTCACAGTCTTCACACTATGGAACTAAGCATTTACATTCAAGGTTCCTTGATGACCGAGCCACACATGTTGGTTCTCCTCATTACCATGTGTGTTCACTAGTTGTTAATGTCCTTTTAAATTATTTCTCCTGCCTTTGGTGGGACTTATATATGAGAACAATTAATATCTGTGAATAAATTGACAAGATGATGAACCTTGTATCTGCACAGAGGGTCTCTGAATCCCATAAGTCAAGTCATGACTCTGTATGCCGAAAACGGAAACTGGTATAGGTTTCAATTGCAATCTGAACAAAAGAAATAAAAAATTTCCCAATTTCCGCATATCAAACCCTCCAGGAGTGAGGAGGCAATGAGGAGCAGGGATTCTTAAACATACAAGGTCCCTAGTATCTGAAATAGACATTTAAATACACTTAAATAAGGCCTTTGTGATAGAATAACCACTTATTTTTGCTCTCCACCTCGTTTTAGTCTTTCATCTCACATCTACCTATTGAAAATGCATCCATATATATATATTTCATGGATCATCGCTTCCTTGAACACCCTTGATGCTTGTCCTCTCAATAACATTGGAAATTTAGAACAACCCTGAGTCAAATTCACTTTTCTATAATGCAGTGCTAGCTCACCCATACTCAGAGATTTAATGCATTGTTTCAATGAATTTCATGAGAACGACCAGGTAACGTATGCATGGAGTAACGTATAGTGATATATGGACATGTTAAACACAATGTAATAAAAACCAAATCCCACGATGATATGGATACAGCGTGACATAGGGACGATTGTGATATAAGTGCAGTGGAATAAGATGTTAGGCCATATGTTATAAAAAATAATTCTTAACCAACTCAATAACGTAACAGTGTGGAGTATGGGGTGATCTCGTAGTCAATGAGATGGTATGGAAGTCCAACATACGTCTTTGCTTTTTTAGTGCATTCATTTTGGGCCGTTGGAAGGTGTTTGGACTTCACATGAAGGTTCCCGTACATACAATTGAAAGAAATATTCCATGCAAATCAATCAACCCAGATATGAAACACATAGTTCAACCAACGAACCAATGCTTACATATGACGTTTAATTTAGACTCCTCAGGTTCACTATCACAATGTTCAATTCAATATTTATAACAAGAGTTCAACGCATACCACGACCATTAAGGCTTCATCTGAGAATTAATGTGTTGTTAAAACATAGAGGTGGTGAAATAGTAAATGTACACAAAGATGTATGAGCGATGCACAACTGGGAATATAGTCGTCAAAAAGGAGCTAAAAACACCAATTTTTCTATTTGTCTAAGAGAAAGAACAAACAAATGTGAATTACGTAGAGAGTTGAGAAACAATTTGTATTACTTTAGAAACAACAAGTTTTAAGAACATGCAGTCGAAATGGTCATAGATGGAGTGGGAAGATAGTATTCCACTCTTCTTCTTGTTGGCCACAGGTGGGCACAAGTTATTGAAGAGTAGAGGAAATCATTCCAGGTAGAGAAATAACAACAAAAGGTTTGAGTTTCATAGTTTTTTCCTGCGTGGAGGCACCATAAATGTTAGAGAAAGGAAAATCAATTGTCCATTCCCAACACACATATATATGCATTCAAAGGTTTCATATTCCCATGAACTACACTCAAAAGTCAAGCTCAATGAGAAATATGACTCTGTCCTCACAAATGATCACAAACCCACAAGCTTCATTAAGACATAGAAGCACAAATTTACATACACCACAAAAATAAGTGGCTCACACAAGATTGAGTAGGTTATGAACGTACCAACTCTAATACAATGTTAGAGACGATTATGGGGAACACATGCATATGAAAGATAATCATTGAATTACATATATTATTGACATGATATACATTTATTGTACATGGTGTGACCCTTGGATTCATATTCCATGTGGCCTCTTATACTCCGGTGGCTATTCACATTCCCCACCAACCCATAGACGATTAGTTGTCCAACAGTCACCTTGTTAGCCAAGTAAACGAGAGTTAAAGGGCTTGGAGTTTAGTTATCCATGTGTGATTGCTAATTTTTAGTAATTGAGTTCAGTTATTTTTAGTTTTATTCAGTTAACTTACCTCTAACTATTGTTGGAGTAAGATGAAGGTCAGTGGTGTAGTGGGAAAACATTATAACTTAGAGATTTGTTGATTAACAAATTAATCAACCCAATGTAGCTAGTGTATGAAAGGAATTTAAATTCCTCAACTGAAGCGGAGATGACAACTGTAAGATCAGTTGTAAACTAGTTATGAGTTTATAGGTCTTGCATGTCGCCAGTGATAGATCCTTGGGAATTACATAATAAATTTGTAGGAAATTCCTATCTTTTAGGGGATTTGGGAGAGGAAATAGGAGGCTTAGTGAGCAAATAACTGGCAAGTGTTGGCCAAAGTTTGTCATTGAGTAGAGAGAATGGTTATTCTTTTGCAGGTTGAGATCTGAGTTGGAGCAAGCAATTGTAATAGTTTCTATTCATCTTATTAATGCAAAAAGGCTTGAGGGGTTTTCCCTAGTTGGATTGCCGTATAAATCACTATGTATTTGTGGTTTTTCTTATTGCATAATTATGCATGTTATTTTAAATTTTGATTTTCATTCTGTAGATGAGTATAGTAGAATTATTTCTCTTGCTTTCAAGTTAAAATCTTGAGCAATTGCAATTTATATGAAATTTCTACATGGTATTAGAGCCCTAAAATAACATTACAACCAATATTTCAAACTTGTCTCTCAAGAATTTCGAAGTAGTATCGTCGGTGCAACAATTTTTCTTCAGGTTCAGGAGAATGTATTTCAATGGCTTAATATTGGAGTGTTCCCTTAAGGGTAGTTTGAATTTCATATCCTGGAAGAATCGAATGGAAACAATGCTCAATGATAATGGTGTGTTAGAATATGCTAAAACTGGCATGGCAAAACCCCAAAAGTCTGATGCAGAACAACTAGCCCAATGGAAGAAGGATGTTGCAAAGGCAAGAAAAACTATTCTAGAAGGTGTGAGAGCCCATGTGGTCCCAAACCTCCAAGGAAAAGAAACACCATTCTCTATGTGGAAGACATTGACTCGACTATTTGAAAATAATAGTGACAATAGAAAATTGGCTCGGAAGGATAAACTTTGAAACATGAGGATGTAGAAAAATGACGCTATTCCGTAGTATCTCTCCAGGTTTACACAAGTTTGAGATGAGCTTGGAGGGGTCAGGGTGAATGTTACAAAAGGTGACCTGGTGAACCTAGCTCTTCTAGGTCTTCCAAAATCGTAACACAACCACCAAGACTATGTAAATGGAAGGGAAAAATTACTGAATTGTGAGAGATTGTGGTATGATTTGGTTCAAGAAGAGTTAAGGAGAAATACGAGAGACAAAACATCATCCAAAGATGTGGATGAATAGAATTTTCTATTGGTTGGAAAGGAAAATAAGGGAAAAAGAAAGAAGGCCCAGATAAAACTTGAATCCAACCAAAATAATGGAAAGAAGAAAGACTTGAGCAAGATAAAATGATTTCACTACCACGAATACAAGAATTATGCAACAATCTTTTTGCAAAAAAAATCTAACAAGAAGCATTCAATAGGAGTAGTAGGTGAAGCACTAGCTTCACTATTCAAATTAGACTTCACCCTGTTATCGTGCATGACCAACATTGTTATGGGGATTTTGTGGTACATTGATTCTAGTTCCTTTTTCCATATGACATGGTGCAAGGAGTCTTTCAGTATCTTGGAGGAGAAGTATTTCTAGATGCATATCGAAATGGGGGATGAAGGGATGTATAGTGCTATAGGAATTGGTACTGTCACCTTTGAGAGGGATAAATGATCTCTTCTTCACCTCAAAGATGTTATGTTTCTACCTGGGATAAAGAAGAACCTAATATTTGTAATAGTGTTGGAGGATCGTGGCTATGATGTTATTTTCAGTAAATGGAAAGCCTTTTGAGACACATAACTACCAGGAAAGTGAAGCTAATTGTGGTTTGAGTGAAGAACCTTTACAAGCTTGAGGTGGGAAATTGAATTGTATTGAGTAGTAAGGATGAAAAATTGCAAAGTTGAGATGTTGGAGAACTCTCGCATATGAGATTGGGTCATCTACACCATGGTGCTTTAAAACTAATGCAAAAAATTACAATCGGTCTCCCTAAAGCCTCCCTTGAACAACATCATGTATGCAAGGGTTACAAAATAGCGAAACATGTCAAATCCACTTTCAATGGAAAAGATGGCAGAGTAGATGAAATATTTGAGTGAGTCTAATTTGATGTTTGTGGACCCTTTTGTATAGTCTCCATTGCAAAACATAAATAATATGTTATTTTTATTGATGATTTCTCTGGAAAATGTTGGATCTTCTTCGTGCAGAAGGAGGATGAATTTTTCTCATTTTTTTTTTAATTGAAGGAATTGGTTAAGAAGGAGACTGGGAAAAAAGTGAAGGCTCTCAGGAGAGAAAATGGACATGAATTTGTTTAGTATTCCTTCAAGGATTTCTATGCCAAAGAAAGTATTTCAAGAGCAATGACAACACACCATAGCCCACAACAAAATGGGGTAGCTGAGAGGAAGAACAAGAGAATAGTAGGAGCATCAAGGGTTATATTCCATGAGTAGGGCTTCCATTACTTCTATGGGTAGAAGCATGCAAAAAATACCTCTACTTGAATGACTAGAGTCCTCATAGGAAACTTGATATCATCATACTGGAGGAACCTTTCTTTGGGAGAAACCCTGATGTGTCTCATTTCAGAATTTTTGGAGCTTTAGTTTATTATCATGTCTCCAAGGATTCGAGGAAGAAACTTGAGCCTAAAGAGTTGGGAGCCTTTGTAGGATATATAGAAACTCACATGATTATCTGGTGTACTTCCCTTCATTGAGGATGAAAATGGTGAGGAGATATGTCAAGTTCGATTAGAACAAGGATATGATATTCTCTCTAGGAAGGGAGCTTAGTATTCCACCATAGCAGGAGCTCCTAGCTCCAAAGGAGCCTAGGGATGAGCTTCAAGAGGTTATGGAGTAGCCACATGTAGTGGAGCAGAGAAGAGGTATAGGGGAGGAGCCCACTCAACCTAAATCTTCCAGAGAAGGGAGAAAGAGAACTAGATAAGCTAATAGATCATTGCAGGATGCTAGAGAGAATGTGGGAGCCCCAACATCATAGCATAGGCAGAGGAGGCCAGGTGATAGGTACAACGGTTACATGGCCCTCATGACAGGGACTTATTTATTTGATGAAGTAGTGTCTACACCTATTTCGGTTTATTTCATGGTGGAAGAAAATGATTGCATCATGAATAAAAGTGTATGGGTGGTGGTGTTGTGACCACAAGGGAAATTAGCTATTGGTTTGAGATGGATCTACAAAATTAAGTGAAGCATGCAGTTGATTAAAACATTGAGAAATACAAGGCTAGATTTTTGGCCAAAGGATTCTCTTAGATAGAGGGAGTGGACTATGAGTAAAATTTTGCACCAATTGCAAGATATTCTTGAATCAGATCCATTCTAGCACTGGTTGTAGAGATGGGATGGAAAATCCACCATATGGATGTGAAGACCACCTTTCTCAATGGTGTTAATGAGGAGGAAATTTATATAGAGAAGTCGAAATGATTTGAGACATATGATCGAGAGTCGCATGTGTGAAGAGTCAAGGGGTCATTGTATGGTCTCAAATAGGCAGCTCGAGCATGGTACACTTAGATCAACAATTATCTCATTGGATTGGGCTTCTCAAAAAGTGAAGTAGATATGAGCCTCTATTAAATTGTGCTAGATAGTAAGTTTCTTATTCTTGTTTTTTATGTCAATAATTTAATATTGACAGGTGATGACTAGTTGGTCCTCTCTTGTAAAGAGGATCTTGTGAGGGAGTTTGAGATGATAGACATGGGCCTCATGCATTACTTCCTTGGGATGGAAGTATGGTAGGGTGATGGTGAATTATTTTTTCTTAAGGAAATAATTCTACCAAGATACTTCACAGATTTCACATGTGTAATTGTAAGCCAATGGACACTCCTCTAGCCTAAAGCTAGAGGAAGGAGTATGCTTCTTCAGGTGAGGAAGTTAATGCTACCATTTACAAGAAACTTGTGGGTTCACTGGTGTATCTTGTGAACATATGAACTCCAATGTGGCATGTAGACAACAAAGTTAGCCAAGCTATGGTGAGGCCTACCAAATTATATTGGAATTACGAACGATCTCAATACCTACATTCATTATCAACCCAAGGCAAGAGTTTTCATTTCAAGAGTGTCAAAAATATATATGAAATGAATTTAGATGTTAATCTATGTTGGAATTGTTGAAATTGCTAATGAATATCTCTTTAAATTCAATCGAAACAACTCTGAAAGGAATTCATAACACCCTTTGCAATTCTACTTAACATATTCTGAAAGAAAATGAATCTGAATACAAATAGAAAGAAGCACACTTGGGAATCTTAACTGGAATTGAAACTAACTTATTTAACATGAAAGAGAGCTATGATAATTGAACAACAAATGACCATATAAGCATCTCACGGAAAGCAATCAATTCTAGCTTTGAAATCTATGATAACATTACTTATAATGAACAACAATTTGAAATGAACATAACCAATTCGAGAAAGAGCATCACACATATGTAATCACACAACTAAGTCTTGAATCTTGAATAAATAAAAACTATAAATCAGAATCATCAATCCTCATGGTAATCGGAATGATATTAACTTAACAATAATAAACATTAAAGAATAAACATAAATTATTATAACACAAGTGAAGTAGTAGATCTTATCTTAACTGGGCCCAAAGTTGCCAGAATTTCCCACTATTAGATACTCATAATAAGATTATGAATTAAATGCAATATTCTCCATTAAAATAATTAACGGAGTTATAACATCATCAAGATGAAAGTATTATAGTTACAATCTGTGAATTTGTAAACTAGTCATCCAGTTTGCCTTTCGGCCTTATATATAACAAATAGAAAAGTAAATAGATAAAAGTGAATCCTCAAGATCAAGGGATCCTGAGGATTTCACAATACTCAACCCGATTCCATCATAAAATAGCATCAGTCTTCCCAGTCTTTCGCTATCCTGCTTCACCCAGATGCTGTGTTTTTCCTTTACTGGTTGTTGTTGTTCTGTCAATTGAACAACTATTGCCCAATCCGCATCTTTGCACATAAAGATATTAAAATTCCGTTTTCTACGCCCAAATTTATCTAATGTGTTATTAATATCTTTTACCCAAATTCAGTGGTTGTTTCCTCTATTTTGATCCATAAAACGAAGATAAAAATATCAAGACAAATGCTAAATTAGGCTATTTACGAGGAGAAAGCATACCTTTTTCTTGTCCCGACACACTCCCAAACTCACCTTATTGCATTTCCTCATGCAATTAGATGGTTAAGGTGTAATTGATTTAAGGAATAGGCTAGGTATACTTCCTCCTTGTAAAACCTGAAACCATTTTATCTTTAAGCATAATGGAAGCTTGGTTCACTTCTTGATCTATCAAGTTATAATCACCGTGGTACTTATTTGGGGGATACCATAAAATTGGGCTTCTATACTGACACCCTATCCACTTAGGCCCCATGGTTAAGACCATGTTACTCTATTTATGCAAGCGAGAGGAGGCATCTTTGAAATTATTGATTCCAAATGGCTCTCTGTTTCTGATAGTATTGCTGGAGACTTCCCATCTCTACTTGGCTATAGATTAATCTTATTCTTTGATCTCCTATAGGTACTCTTTCCCTTCTTATATAATGTCTATGTGGAACAAACCTAATTGGCCCATAACACCTGTTTGTTTCATAAATTGTTTGTGCTGGACAAAGAGGTGCAGGAGTCTTATAGGCTCTCCTCTAACCCACAAGTCTGTGCCATATTATCATTTCCTAAAAGTATTATGGGCCTTGGCCTATCTGATATGCTTAGTAGCAAAGGAAAGAAAGGCATGGAATTGGATATAAAGGGGTCAAGATTTCTATCTATGTCATCTTCCAAAAAGAAATTAAGCATGTAAAGTTCACATAGGAGACGATATACCTGCTCGTTCTATTCTCTGAAACACTTGATGAATTCTGGGGTGATCTTGATTTTCATAGAAATGCATAGTTAGTAGCAGGAGCTCGACATGACAAGGAATCTGAATAAATAGAGCAAATAGTCCCCAATTTCTCTTTATCCTTCTATAGCTTGATCTGTGCTTTATCAACCTTCTTTTTCTCAGCCTTATAATTTGCAAAAATTTCATCCTCTATGACCATGAGTGCCTCAAATTTCATTCATAATTCTTGGTGTACTCGTAGGGCCACTACTTCCTCTTTATTCTGAGTCAATTCCTCCCGATTCTTGACCAGCTCATTCTGCAATTTCCTAATGAATGCTTCCCTTACCAAGGGAATGTAAGCAGGTGTCTCATATGTTTGGACCTCATCATCGAGTCATTCCATAGGATTAGTCCGAATAGCGGCCTCAGCTGCTTCTCAAATCATGCAACAATTAGCTTGGGTGTTCTCTTCAGTATCAGCTTGAAAGGAAACGTCAAAAATAAGGAAGTCTATTTGAGTTTCCTGTGGGAAAACACAAGGATCCTCTGTCTACATTTCACTATATTCTAAAAGACATGGCTCTGTTTGGGTTTCTTTTGAATAGACCAATAGGGTTTCAGTCTGGGTTTCAGCATTTTACCCAGGGAAATATTTAGTTTGGGTCCCTGTGGTCTCCAATTCTTCTTTCACTTTCTTAACCTTGACTGCCTCCTTCAACCACTGTCTTATATTTTAAATTATTTTCTTTTGCCTCCTATATTTCTTGAGCATTTTCCTGAGTCTATCATTGTATGTTTACTTTGTTGTGAGGCTTATGACCGGTGGTGGCATAACTATATTTACTTTAGGTCCCTATTCAGGTGGAATTGTGTCGACATCAGGGTGGGGTTCTATTGGAACCATATCTCCCAATGGATCTTCACCTCCCATATCTCTTTCATCATGAATTTCTCGCTCAAGAGACCCCAATCGAATGTTGTCTCATGAGAAATTCTAGTTTTCAGAGCTTTCTTCTAGGTGGGCCTCATCCTCATGGACTTCATAAAACTAACATTTCCTGGTTGATTTGCACCTCCGAGGGTTTCATCTGTAGGGTTTTCTGTAGCTATGGGATCTAGTGGACCAGTAGCTGCCGCTTGATTTCCTTCTGTAATGGTTTCTTCTACATGAACTTCTGCCTCAAGGTGTTTCTCCATAGAAGGGAATGGTTCCCTCTATTCTTCCAAATTATTAGTAAATGAAAGGCTTTGATCGTGACCAAGACTTCCATCAGGGGCAAACTAATTTGGGGCACATTTTTTCCCATAAGAATTCTTGGATTGCTCTATTCCTTCACCAAATATCTGCATGTTGTCTAGTACTCTGGCCACCTCTTCCTCATAGTCTTGCAAGGAGTCATCATGCAGACTTGGAGGGGGGGTGTGAGATGGCCCGACCTCGTTTACTTGAATTGGGGTGTGTCATTGAGACTTCACCTGCATAGAGCATCTTCATTTTGCTGGGCCTAAGGCCAAGAAGAATTCTTCCTTTTTCTGTGTTCTTTTCGGACCTATGGCTCTTGGCCCTTGCAGTTCAGTTGCTAGGTTTTCTATAGGTGGGGGAGAGTAGAATTTATAATATTATCCTAGGTTAGTTCTTCCTAGGCCAAGCCATGAATGATAATCAATTTGATCAGCTGATGATGACTGATGGCTGTATGTGGGTCCTTTTATTTTCTAACTCGAAGACCAACATCATGCAATAGGGTATTTAAATAAAGCGACAAGTTAATTGCAATTTAATGTTTTAAAATAGCTAATAGTTTGAGTTGGTATGGCTTTACCATGTCTTGTCATCCATCACATGTGAGGTACATCTACACAATGGCCACCAATTCCTGCAAATGTCTGTCTTAGAGCTGTAGCATGAATGGCTTTCCCTATTCGCACCAATTGTTTGTCTGGGTCCTAAAATACTATGGTTGCATTATGCAGAAGAACATGTTTGTCTGTTCACCTTGTTCCTTTAGCTAGAAGTCCAGTGACTTCGGTTATGACTGCTTCGAAGACCGCTATGTTCCTGCCTTTTACCATGGTGCTCCCATTCTGCAAATTCTGCATAGATTCAAGTGTCATCTCTTCATGAAATCCCAGTAATTTATTCAAATATTGTAGCCAGCAGGTGCACTCAAGAATTTCATGAGCCTGGTTTGATACCATGAGCACTGTGGGTTCATTTTAGATGGCTCTACCTAGCATGGTTGTTGTTTTCTTGTGACTGGTTCACTTGCATGCACTTCTCTCACACTTTTACAATTTAGAACAATAACAGAGAACATTAAGCCTATTGATAGGGGAATGTTGTTGTTTTGAGAATTAATATCACATACAGTCAATTCATTTGTCTCTTCAACAATATTTTACACAGGATCATAATCAATCCGCATGCTATCCATAATGGTTGTCGTCCTTCCTCCAATAAGAAATAGTTTGATAATTATTACACAGACAATCATCATGCAATCCTTTAACTCGAAATCAGTTTAATAATTATCACACAACTATCCATAAATTGTTAGACATGTTGTTCATATGTAGACCATCCCCCCTCCAATGGGAAAAGGGTGTCCATGTTCATCAAGCATGGGAAAAACAAGAAAAAATGCCGGTAAAACATAAATGCAAGCAAACAATTAATAAAGGTGGGGTAATATACAAAAATGGAAATCAAAGCAGTATGCATTAACATATTTGAAATGTCATAAATTAAAATAGAGATTTAAACCATTATGTCAAAATATTTGTACCTTTAGTGGAAAAGTATCAAATGCATGATCGACAATAAGTATTAATGACTATGATTAAAGTGATTGGACAAGTATGATATAATGGATATATGATTTAAGTTACCATGCATGTGGACTTTTTAGGAATTCTCTTCAAATTGGAAATTTTCCTTTAGAAATGAATCCATGGGTGGTAATAGGATAGAAAGAATTTGGCAGTGTCACATAATACTTCAATACCACAGGCAGAGCCACTATCGCCAACATGCATCGATAGCCTCGACAGGGTTCCTTTTTAACCCTTCAAATGAGCTAGAGTCATCCTTTTGATTTTTAGATGATTCTCTCATTTCTTGCTATAAAGAGACCACTATGATGGAATGGTAACCAGATAATCATAGTGCCATTCACCATGATATAACAAAGTAATCAGGTTGCCTCGTGATGAGACCCCCTGTCCTCCTGAGAGTTTTATTTATCAAGAAGGTCATTGCCTTGGTTTGGCGGCCAAAATGAAATGTCACTTATTCCATTCTTATGATCATGGTAGGGTGGCTCATGCTGAGACCCCTTATCCTCTTTAAGACAATGTTTGTTGCATTTTCATATTTCCATATTTTCATATTTTCATATTTTGATGATTTTGTTATAAAAAGATGAAGGCTCATTTACTCCTTAAGAGCTAGGGATGGTGTAAGAAGTAAAAAAAATGCCAATGAAAGTTATACTTTTACCCTCATATCATCATATCAAAGGGGTTTACCCATTTGAAAGTGTGAAAGATAAACCAACATAGTATTAAAATAATAAATCATTTTATGATGTGTCTAAAGGGAAGACATTCAGCCAGTCATTATAGATATGCACCATGCCAACATTTGAATAAAGATAGCCATCAAAAGGTTTCATAGGTCATAATGGTATTAACATTACTGTTTTTCTTTATCTTAGGCACAAATCCAACCAGATGGTTTCTATTCAAAACATAAAAGAAATAGAAAAATGGAAAAAAGAATGACTAACGGCGAAACAACAAAGAGAAATCACAGTTATTCATTCTACCAATTTAAACAATAAACACACAAAAAACAAAATCAGAGTTGTTCTATTGATTGAACAATAATCACTCAATCGTTTGAACAACATACACTCAAAAAGTGTTGTTCAATTGATTGAACAACAATCATTCAATCAATTGAACAACAACACAAAAAACGCAAAAAGCGTTGTTCAATTAATTGAATAGCAAAATTGCAAAAGTGGTGTTTAATTGATTGAATAGAAATTATTTGATTGATTGAACAGTAGAAAGAAAATTGAAAAACACAAAAAGTTTTGTTTGATTATTTGAACAACAATCGTTCAATCAATTGAACAAAAAAAATCAGAAAATTGAAAAAAGTGACGTTCAATTGATTGAACAACGAAATCGAAATATCAAAAAAAGTGTTTTTTCAATTAATTGAACAACAATTGTTCAATCGATTGAACAGTGAAATTAGAAAAACTCAAAAGTGTTGTTCCATTGATTGAACGACAATCATTTAATATATTGAACAAAAAACATGCAAAAGGTGTTGTTCAATTGATTAAACAACAATCGTTCAATCGATTGAATAACAAACACATGAAAAGGCGTTGTTCAATTGATTGAACAACAATATGCACACAACAATAAGTGATGTTCAAATGATTTAACAAAAAAAATTCAATTCATTGAACATCAATATGCACACAAAAATAAGTTTCATTCAATTGATTGAACAACAATCATTCAATCGATTGAACAACACCTACAAAACACACTTAAAGAAAAGAAAAATCCTCGTACTTACATGGTGATGCCTAACTAGATTACAATTTACTGTAAAGGAATATATACATTATTTAAAATCAAATAAAAATGCGATTTCACGAGAGCAAAGTTGCCGGCTCATCACTCCCTAATGCACTTGATGCCCATTCACCTTGAAAGAATAGCTAGAGCCATCAATGGTAGTCCAAGTGAGAGTACCATTGTTATGTACTTCTTGAATTTCATAATGGCTAAGCCACCTTGTTTGTAACTTGCATGGAAAGTCCTGGAATCAAGAACCACAAAGGAGTGCCCAATATCCTTTTTGAAATGCCTTCCTTTTGATAATATTGTCATGCCACTTTTCCCTTTACTGTTGAATAGTTATAGTCCATTGCAGAGCAAGTAGTCAAGCCTCGTCCAATTCGTTTATTTGTTGAAGTCACGTGGTTTGGGCTTTCGGTCGAGTCCAACTTCCTGGGCCGTTCTTAGAGTCTTTATTTCAAATTCAATAGGAAAAATAGGTTGATTGCCAAACACCAGTTGGTACAGAGAATACCCAGTAATATTTCACCAAGTTGTGTGATAGGCTCACAAGGCCTCTGGCAGTCTAGCAGCTTAGTTTTGCCAATGTGTTGAGACTGTCTTGGTCAGAATTGCTTCGATGACCTTATTGGTGCTTTCAACCTGCCCGTTCGCCTGTGGGTGATACAAGTAAGTGATTCTATGTGTAATGTGGAGGTTTCTTAGAGTGGGTGTAATATTGTGTCCTACAAATTTTCATCCCCCATCTATTATCACTTCCCAAGGTAAACCATACCACATGAATAGCCAGAAAATGAAATTTATTACAGTTTCTTCTGTAGCTCTTGGCAAATCTACTGTTTCTACCAACTTCATCACATAATCTATGGAACGAACATGTAGGCCTTTTTGCTTGATGGTGGATGAAATGGGCCTGTTAGGTTCCATACTAATAGGTGTCATGTATCATGATTGACTTGGTTTAGCTCTGAAATATGTACATATCTTTTCTTTTGGCAAAATTTTTCCATATTTGTAAAAAATAAAAAAATTTAAAAATGTAAAGAGGGTATGTCCTAGAAAAAGAATAAAAGGACAAAATGAATGAAGAAAACGTTAGAAAAAATGAAATAAAATGAACTCCAACAAAAAGAGAAAGACCATGAAAGTGTGCAAGTCCAAATGCCATTGATTTTTCACTTTTTGTATAATAAATATTGTGTGTGACTTGTCACTTATGCCACAATCCATGGTAGCCAAATAGTTTAATCTTGGTTAATCCATGTTTCGATTTCATGTTTTTAGAGATAGAGAATAAAAATCTGACCAAATTGTTTAATCTTGGCAAATAAGTAGATAGATAGAGTAAATAAAAGAAGTTCAAACGTTTAATCTGAGCCCTTGGACGTAATAAGGTTAGACTTAGTTAGGATCATCATTGTAAAAGAAAAGAAAGTTTGATAAGGGTTTGCTAGTTTAAGTGCACCCTAATAAATAAGTAAAAATGATAGGATAAGTAGGTAGGGTAAGTAGATGGATGGTTGCAAAATAATGTGTGATGAATGGTTAAGTTAAAAGCTTAAATATTTTTCTTTCGTCACTTGGATGAAACATGGATGACAATGAAGACAGTACATCAAGAACTCAAAGTCAAACTAATTAACTTCCTTACTCATTTTTCCCCAAATTTTTACTAAATTCCCCGAAGTACTAAAAGGCACCTACCCAAATTAAAAGGGCTCAAAGCGTTTCTATGACTTCTGGAGGGACTGGACCCTCTGCCCAATAATTTATAATGCTTAAGTGCTTAAGCCCCTTCATCAATATTTACCCCCCTTCATAATTTGCTCATCCCCTTCAAATGCTTTTCCTAGGTAAATCACCATTTTTCTTAGGAATATTAAAATATTCATTATATAAAACCCCCAAATACAATTAGCCTAAGTTATAATGTTATATGATGAAAATTCTTTTGGAAAAATTTAACTTAGCACATTAAATTTCCACAAAGTCATATTAATTTTTAGCTTGTATTATCATTTAACTCCCCAAAAACAAAACACCTGTGCCCATATTATTATAAAAATCCCAAATATTTACATATCCCATCCCGCGGTTAAATATAACCATAACAAAATCAATAATCAGAATTAATTAACCAATCTATGGTTAATTAAGAACCCGAAACCCCACCATACTAAATGAGGATTAATTAGCCACCAGGATTAACTAATAACTCAGTGACCAATAAAATCGCCCCGATATGATTAACTCCTTTAATTAATATCAGGCCCGCCCTACATTATCCATTAGTCACAACATTACCCCGACCACCATCAATCGGATCCCTCAGATTTGACAGTTACTGCCCATATTGTACGGGCCTTTTAGGTGACCTTTAGCATGCGATATGGGCTATTTTCCAAAACTCGCCAGTGCAATGTGTCAATTAATCATTGGAATAATGCAACCCTCCTCCAAAACCACTCGCCTCCCAAAAGCAGTGTGATGAAACCCGCTTACCACCCCCACTTCCTACTCTCTGCATGTGACAAATTGTCCACTGTTCATTCAAAGCTTACCCGCCAATATCAACCATTTACCCGTTTAAACACGAAAACCCCAGTTTTGCTCATTTTCACCTAATTGTCCAGTGAAACACTATGTAACCCATCTACACCACATGAAGCCTCTGTTAACCAATTCAAGCATGGTTTACCTCATAAAAAGCACTCTAGACTCACTCCATAGGCCTCTCAAGCTCAAATGAAAGCTTTTCGACCCTCCCTGTCCACCTAATGTTTTCCTAACAATTTATTTTGTTTTACAGGTGATCAAAAGACTGTAGCCTTGGATAAACAACCTTAATACTAGTCATAATACCTGTTTACTCCAAGATTTTTATCAACTCTATTCAAATAGAGATGCAAAATGAAACACACAGCTGAAAGACAAGCACAGGAAACTTGGAAATAAAAGGATTCACTGTTGAAATAGACAATACAAATCTAAAATATACAGTAACAGTAAAAAGTAAACAGTAAAAGGTAAAAGTAAACATGGAGACACTAAGGTTTAAACAAAGATAAAAAGACTTTCACCAGCAACAATGAAGTTTGTCCAAAGTAAAAGTGAAAAACAGTCAAAAGAAGTTTAAGGTTAAAAGATGAAATCAGAGCAAAAAATGGTACATTCTTCAGGAATTTCGTGTTTAAGTCATAGTTTTGCAGAAACTATTGTGGCCAATACACGAAGTATTTCAAGAAACGAGAGGAGTTTTTTGTTCCTAATAGGCCAATCTACAAAAGCCTATCTCATGTTTTGCACATGGATTACCGAGAGGGAGATAAGTGCATGTCTTCACAGGCTATTTTTCCATTTTTGCAAAGTCTTGTTTCTGACATATTTTTGCAGAGAAGATTGTGAACATATGGAGCTGAATTTTGGGAAACTGAGATAGGTTTATCTCAATAACATACTTTTCTACAATAAAATCTTTCACTTTTTACATATCTATCTCGGATTGAGATATACAAGCATATCATTGAACCCTAAATTTGCAGAATTTCTGGGGCAGAATGCACAAAGAAAGGATGTAGTTAGTGACTGGGATGCCTCATCATCAACTAAGAGTTGCTACCAAATTCGACTTTCTCTTCTTTGTCACCATAAATCCATAGAAATAGTGCCAAATAGATTCATTAGTTTTGAGTGTCCTTTATTTTAGCTCTATTAATGTAAACAGTTGGAGATATTTGTGAAATTAATCCTGATATTTTTTCAAGATATTTCAATTTACAATTAGTATAAGTACTTCTTCATTTGAAGTATTTTGGCTGGATTCTACAACATTTCTATAGACATTCTCTTCCGCGATTGAAGTGCTATTGTACCAACATTTGTAAGGCTTGTTGGATCAAGGAATAAAGCTAAGACAATTTACAAGATACTTCTCCCAAACAGAAATCAAATAAGCATTCCATATCTCTTGTGTTTTACTGTTTTCCCTTATGTTTATTAATTAACTTGTGTGTTTTCATGAAATCTGAATGATAAATGAATAATGATATTTCAGAATTTGCTTTGCTGCAATATGTTTTAAATGGTTTATCTTCTTAATGTTTTCTTCTCGACTATCATAGTTAGGGAATTCTTAAATGCTCCCTTACTTTCATATTTCATCACAGTGACCCATTTAACAAAGAATTCTTAATTTCTCCTTGTTAATGAGCACCCTCTATTATGCATGTTAAACCGAGTTAAAGGATTCTTCATTTCCCTTTCTCCCTGTTTAATTCCATTTCATCCATCCATCTAAACTTGACATTTGACTTTTGTTTTGCTACCTTTCCCTGTGAGTTTTCCCTTTAGCAATTGATCTGATCCAATTGAGCCTTTTCTTTGATTAAATCCATAGCCCAATGGATTGAAGGCCTTGCTCTGTCCATTTCTTCCGAAAATTCCACCACCCAACCAAAAATCCCTTAAGAGCATTCATAACTAGCCTAATTTCCCATAAAACAAAGCTAAATCATAAAGAGAGAGCCCTCTCTGAGTATAGATTGGCTAGATTCTGTACTTAAAATATTGGTTTTTGGTTACCCTGGAAATTTCTTTCTTTAACCTTCAGAAAATTCTGAGTGATAACATAGTCGCGACTCTGTTAGGGAGAACTAACATTTTCTTCAAAATTGTTTTACATGTTTAGATCTGATCTATGATGGTGGACTATGATCAGACACACAAAGGTTAAAATCATCCATCTGGTGGCTCCAAATTAAATTTACAATGAAGACTCCACTAGAGAAATGAACTTGAAATAACTGTGTGAAAAGATCAGGCTTTTAACTTGGATCGTTATCCAAGACATTATGTTCTTTCTCATTGATAAATTTTTTCAATGTATATTGTATTTTAGAGAACATTTTAGATTAAATTTTTATTATTTTCCTTGGAAAAATGTAGATATAAAGTCTCCTTACACATTTGAACAACAGTCTTCTAACTCTTATGAAGATCATTGTCTAATTGAGGAGAATAAAAAAATTAAGACTAATCATACAATCCCTGTACATATTCTAGTACCTCATAAAGTTCCTAATAGATATAAACCACGTATTTTACCTCCTACACTCCATGCTTTCCCTAACGATTATCCGAAGCACCTCCCTAGGTTTGATGGAGAGAATGGTATTACTGCCCAAAAACATATTCAAACTTTTTAAGATTATCTTAACTTATTTGAAGTAGATGAAGAGGATGTCAGCATTAGGCTTTTTGCTCTTTCTTTGCAAGACAAAGTCAAGAGTTGGTTCAAAACCCTGCCTGAGGCAAGTATCTCAAATCTCCAGGATTTTCTCAAACTCTTCCTTGATAGATGGATAATCAAAGTCAATCTTCTTGTAATTGTAGAAGAATATAATCAGTTAAAAAGATGTCCAGATGAAACAATACAACAATTCTTAGACATATTTAATCAAATCTATTATTCAATACCATTGAATATAAGACCTCCTGCTGGCTTAGCTCTTTTGCATTATCGAATAGCATTTGATTCAGAGATAGAATTTCATCTAAGAGAAAGAAACCCCTAAACAATGGAAGAGATGCAGAACATGGCAGTAGATGTAGAAGTTAATCTACAAATTAGAAGAGAAAAGTTGAGAGCAGAGAAAGAGAAAAAACTCGACATTTTGATAATGAAAACAAAGGAAATGATTCACAAGATGACAATGAAAGATGAATTTTTTGCTCAAAATCATCATGACACATTTATTTCACAAAAGGAAAAGGTTGATATTCATGAGAAAATTCCTACCACCTCAATCTACCATAGATCAGAAGATAGATTCATAAAGCAATAAGTGGAGGAGCAATCTCATGATCTAATATGTATGTTAGATGACATTACTTCTTTTGATTATTTTCCCAAATATGATCAGTATGATGATAATTATGTTCTTCAAATCCAAAGTAACTTTACAGAGCAATCAGAAGCTAATTTTAGGAATAAGGAAGTTCAGGTTCAATAACTTCAAAATAGTGATCAGCTTGTTCATTTTAGCTATGAGAATGAGGAGGAAAGTGTAGAAAATTTTGAAATCAATGAAGGAACTTTACCATTTTGTTTGTTTCATTTCAATTTATCAGAGATAACTATCATGCAATTAGAAATCAAATGTCAACAAATTTTGATATTAATTATCTAGAGGGTAATAAAAGACACATGCAAGACTTCTCATATCTAGATTTGCAGCCCCAAAATGCCATTGAATGTCAGGTTGCAGAAGAAGACATGGAAACTCAAACATATGATCAAATGATCCAAGATGATTCCATGTCTCTTTGTTTTGAATGATTTCAATTTTTAAAGGAAATTTGGTATAAAATTTTTAAAGAAAGGGAGGAGCAGCTTGTAGAAATTTATGAAGTTCCATTTAAACCTATATGTAATAAGTTGCAGCAATGCTCCCAAGTTCTTTATGATCCAATAGCTGAAAGGTTCGATGATGAATGCAATCAAAAATTTTCTCCATTAATAAACTATGAGAGTCAAAATCAAGATGATAATGGTTTCACCAGACAAACATTACAATTAGTAGAAATATCATCACAAAGCTCATCTAAAAATCTGCAGGGTGATAAAGATGAAGATATTATTTCAGTTTCATGGCATGCAGGCCATACACAACAGATGTACAGTTGTTTGAATCAGTTCAAGAATAGTGTATATATTTTACAAGATCCTTTTGTAAAGTTTCTAGAGTCAAGAAAGGAAATTTGGAATTTCCTTATCTTCTCAAAGGTTAACAAAGCTATATTTGATTTCAAGATCTCAATTTTAACCACCAAAAAGCACAAAAACAAAGGTCACCAATATACCTAATGCTTGGATGGTTGCATTGGTTGTTTCATTTTACCTAACTAGCAACTAGATAGCTGATTTGAGTAAGTAGGTAGGATTTCGGTTTGAATAAATTCAGTTTGCATCAGCAAGTATATGTTAGATCATATTCCAGTTTGTAGAAAAGGCTACAATTTTAGTTCAAGAATTTTGGTCAAAAGATTATACAACAGAGCATACACATGTGGGATTGGCCCAATGGATCAAGCTACTAGTCGATGGTGTTCTTGAAATTTCACAAGGAAATGTCATCCCCAAGTGAAGCCCATGTTAGGTTCCTATCCTAATAGGTGTCATATATCATGATTGACTTGGTTTAGCTCTGAAATATGTACATACCTTTTCTTTCTGCAAATATTTTCCGTATTTGTAAAAAATAAGAAAAAATTAATAAATGTAAAGAGGGTACTCCTAGAAAAAAAGTAAAAGGACAAAAAGAATGAAGAAAAGGTCAGAAAAAATGAAAGAAAATGAACCCCAACAGAAAGAAAAAGACCATGAAAGTGTGCAAGTCCAAATGCCACTTCTTTTTCACTTTTTGTATAATAAATATTGTGTGCAACTTGTCACTTATGCCACAATCCATGGTAGCCAAATAGTTTAATTCTGGTTAATCCATGTTTCAATTTCATGTTTTGGAGATGGAGAATAAAAATCTGACCAAACTATTTAATCTTAGGAGATATGTAGATAGGTAGAGTAAATAAAAGGACCTCAACAATTTAATCTAAGCCTTTGGATGCAATAAGGTTAGACATAGTTAGGATCCTCATTGTAAGAGGAAAGAAAGTTTGATAAGGGTTTTCCAGTTTAAGTGTACCCTAATAAAGAAGTAAAAATGATAGGATAAGTAGGTAGGGTAAGTAGATGGATGGTTGTAAAATAATGTGTGATGAATGGTTAAGTTAAAAGCTTAAATATTTTTCTTTCATCACATGGAGAAAAGATGGATGAAAATGAAGACAGTACATCAGGAACTCAAAGTCAAACTAATTAATTTCCTTACTCATTTTTCCCCAAATTTTAACTAAATTCCCCTAAGTACTAAAAGGCACCTACCCAAATTAAAGGGGCTTAGAGCATTTCTCTGACTTCTGGAGGGACTGGACCCTCGGCCCAATAGTTTATAATGCCTAAGTGCTTAAGCCCCTTCATCAATATTCACCCCCTTCATAATTCACTCATCCCCTTCAAATGGTTTTCCCAAGTAAATCACTATTTTACGTAGGAATATTAAAATATTCTTTATACAAAACCCTCAAATACAATTGGCCTATGTTATAATTTTATATGATGAAAATTATTTTAGAAAAATTTAACTTAGTACATTAAATTTCCACAAAGTCATATTAACTTTTAACTTGTATTATTATTTAACTCCCAAAAAACAAAACACCCGTGCCCGTATTATTATAAAAATCCAAAATATTTACATATCTCGTCCGGCAGATAAATATAACCTTAACAAAACCAATAAACATAATTAATTAACCAATCTGTGGTTAATTAATAAACTGAAACCCTGCCATACTAAATGAGGATTAATTAGTCACTAGGATTAACTAATAACTCAGTGACCAATCAAATCACCTTAAGATGATTAAGTCCTTTAATTAATATTGGTTTAGCCCTCCGTCATCCATCAGTCACATCATTACCTCGACCACTGTCCTATCGGATCCCTCGGATCTGACAACTATCACCCATATCGCATGGGCCTTTTGGTCGACCTTTAGCACGCGATATGGGCAGTTTTCAAAAACTCGCCAATGCAATGTGTCAATCAATCAATGGAATTGCGTGACCCTCCTCCCAAACCACTACCCTCCCAGAAGAGGTGTGATGAAACCTGCTTACCGCCCCCGCTTCCCACTCTTCGCATGTGATAAATTGCTGACTGTTCATTCAAAGCTTACCTGCAAATATCAACCAGTTACCCGTTTAAACACAAAAACCCCAGTTTTGCTTGTTTTCACCTGATTGTGCAGTAAAACCCTATGTAACCCATCGGCGCCACCTGAAGCCTCTGTTAAGTGATTCAAGAATGTTTTACCTCCCAAAATGCACTCTGGACTCACTCCATATACCTCTCAAGCTAAAATGAAACCTTTTCGACCCTCCTTGTCAACCTAATGTTTTCCTAGCTATTTGTTTTGTTTTAAAGGTGATCAAAAGATTGCAGCCTTGGATAAACAGTATTAATACTAGTCATAAGACCTGTTTACTCCAAGATTGTTATCAAGTCTATTCAAATAGAGATGAAAAATAAAACACACAGCTGAAAGACAAACAGAGGAAAAATAGAAATAAAAGGATTTACTGTTGAAATAGATAGTAAAAATCTAAAATATATAGTAAAAGTAAAAAGTAAACAGTAAAAAGTAAAAGTAAACATGGAGACACTAAGGTTTAAATAGAGATAAAAATACTTTCACTAGCAACAATGAAGTTTGTCCAAAGTAAAAGTGAAAAACAGTCAAAATAAGTTTAAGGTTAAAAGATGAAATTAGAGCAAAAAATGGTACATTCTTCAGAAATTTCCTGTTTATGTCATAGTTTTACAGAAACTACTGTGGCCAATACAAGAAGTATTTCAGGAAACTGGAGGAGGTTTTTGTTCCTATCAGGCCAATCTATAAAATCCTATCTCATTGTTTTCACAGGTATTACCAAATGGGAGATTAGTGCATGTATTCATAGCCTATTTTTCTGTTTGTGCAAAGTCCTGTTTCTGACATCTTTTTGCAGAGAATATTATGAACATATGGAGCTGAATTTTGGGAAATGAGAGATTTTTATCTCCATAACATACTTGTCTACAATAACCTCTTTCAATTTTTACATATCTATCTCGGATTGAGATATACAAGCATATCATTGAAGCCTAAATTTGCAGAATTTCTAGGGCAGAATGCACAAAGGGAGGATGCAGTTATTGACTAGGATGCCTCATCATCAACTAAGAGTTGCTACCAAATTCGACTTTCTCTTCTTTGTCACCATAAATCCATAGAAATAGTTCCAAATAGATTCATTAGTTTTGAATTTCCTTTAATTTAGTTCTATTAATGTAAATAGTTGGAGATATATGTGAAACTAATCTTGATGTTTTTTCAAGATATTTCAGTTTACAATTAGTATAAATACTTCTTCATTTGAAGTATTTTGGGTGGATTCTACAACATTTCTATAGAAATTCTATTCTAAAATTGAAGTGCAATTGTACCAACATTTTTAAGGCTTGCTGGATCAAGGAATAAAGTTAAGACAATTTACAAGATACTTGTGCCAAACAGAAATCAAATAAATATTCTATATCTCTTGTGTTTTATTGTTTTCCCTTCTATTTATTAATGAACTTATGTGTTTTCATGAAATCTAAATGATAAACTAATAATGATATTTCAGAATTTTCTTTGCTGCAATATGTTTTAAATGGTTTATCTTCTTAATGTTTTCTTCTAGACTATCATAGTTAGGGGATTCTTAAATGCTCCCTTGCTTTCATAGTTCATCACAGTGACCCATTTAACAAAGAATTCTTAATTGCTCCTTGTTAATGAGCACCCTCTATTCTACATGTTAAACCAGGTTAAAGGATTCTTCATTGCCCTTTCTCCTTGTTTAATGCAATTTCATCTATCCATCTGAACCTGGCATTTTCCTTTTGTTTTGCTACCTTGCCATGTGAGTTTTCCCTTTAGTAATTGATCTGATCTAGTTAAGCCATTTCTTTGATTGACTCCATATCCCAATGGCTGGAAGACCTTTCTCTGTCCATTTCTTCCCAGAATTCCACCACGCAACCAAAAATCCCTTAAGAGCATTCATAACTAGCCTAATATCCTGTAAAACAAAGTTAAATCATAAAGAGAGAGCCCTCTTCGAGTACATATTGGCTAGATTATGTACTTAAAATATTGCTTTGTGGTTACCTCGGAAATTTCTTTCTTTAACCTTAAGAAAATTCTGAGTGATTATAGGGCCAACAAAATCCAGTTCCCACCATTTAAAGGGTTCTATCACCAATTGGGGCTATAATGACATTTCATTAGATTGAGTAGGTCCACCCATCCTTTGGAAACTATCACAAGCCTAGGCATATTTATTAGCATCTTTAAAAATAGCGAGCCAATAATAGCCCATTTGTAATACCTTATGCCCTGTCCTATGATCTACGAAGTGTCCTCCACATGGATCATGATGGAAAGCCTTTAGGATGTCATGAATCTAATCCTCGTGAATGAATTTGCATATACACATATCAAACCCTGTGTGAAAAAGGTATTCACCAATCCAAGAAAATTGTGCTAGACAATCTATTTTCTTTCCCTTGCTGTCAAGTGCCTAGGCAAATTCCACACTACTAGATAGTTTTCTACATATGCATACCATGGTGTTTTGACTACTACGACAAACAATTGTGCATCTAGAAATTGGTCGTCCACTGCCAATGGATCATTTACCTTTGGAACTCAAGACATAAAATAAGCAACTGGGTTTTCCTTCCCTAGACGATCCTTGATGGTGATATCAAACTCCTACAAAAGCAATAACCAACGAGTCACTCGACCATTTGTAATAGGTTTGTTGGCTAAGTACCTAATTGTAGAATGATCAGTATACATAAAAACTTGATAGCCAGTTATATTTTGGGTTGTGCTATATTCTTTCCACCACTGGCCCATGTAGTTAACTAGGGGGTTAGAGGGGCGGCGGAGCCCCCCCTTCATTGTACTGATTGTGTAGTGGGGGGGCGGGGGGTCATACGGGGTTTGAGGTGTACCCATAACCCCACTTTATCTGTTCCGGGGGAGCGCCCCGAAAAATTTTGGTTTTGGAACCTATGTTAGGTTGGGCAGACACACCTATGGTTTTGTGCATGATTTTTGCACATGTTTTTGGACGTGGTGTTTTTCGATCCATGGTTTTGGACGTGATGGTTTTTCGGTCCATGGTTTTCGACGTGATGGATTTTCGGTCCCTGGTATTGGATGCTTTGGCATGTATAAATATGTATTGTAACATTGAAAGGAATATAATGAAAAATCAAGTTGGTAGTCCCGGTTTTGGGATCCATGGGAAAATCTCTGTGTATATGTGTTTTATGTGTTATGCTCTCGCATTGTTTATTTTATGTGTTTTAGAATTCGTATGCAGGTAATTTTTGTACGGGGTTAAAACGTACATTATATAATGTCTAAATTTGTTTATCACATAAATGACAACTAAGAATTCTTTTTCTGTTACTTTATAATTAACTTCAACAACAAAACATTTTTTGCTAATATAATATATGGCATAAGGTTTTATATCCTCCTCCTGGCTGAGGACAGTGCCTATTGTTGCATCTGATGCTTCCATGGATATGTGAAAAGGTGGTTCCCAGTTTGGTCCACGTAATACTGGTGTTGTCGAAACTAGTTTCTTTAAACTTGCAAAAGCTATATCACATTTGTGAGACCATTTAAAATCAACATTTCTAGTTAAAGCATATAAAGGCACAACAATTTGTGATTTTTTTTTTTACAAAAATGTGATAAGAGCCTATGTATCCCATGAAGCTACGCACCTCCATCTGAGTACCCAGTGTAGGTAATAAAATAATTACCTATATTTTTTATGGATCTACCTATATCCCTGCTGCAGAAATATAATGTCCGAAGATTATGCCTTCGGTCATCATCATGTGACACCTGAAATTTGTTAAACACAGCTTATTAGAAATGCATCATTCTAAAACATTTTCTAATGGTTTTAGCACTTGATCAAAGTCATTCTCATTTGGGGTAAATTAATCCATGTAAACTTCAATTCCTTCATTTATCAGATCGGAAACAATGTTGACTATAGCTCTTTGAAATGTAGCTGGGGCATTGCATAATCCAAATGGTAACACTCTGTAAGAAAATGTACCCCAAGGATAGGTGAAGGTTGTTTTGTCTTGGTATTTAGGGGTGCTTTGAATCTGGTTGTCATTTTTGAAGCTGTCTAAAAAGGAAAAGAACTGCTTCCTTGCCAAAGTATCAATGCCTTGATCAATGAATGGAAGCGGTAAGTGATATTTTGATGTCTCCTTACTTAATTCCTGATAATCCACATAGATATTCCACCTCCCATTTTTCTTGGGGACAGCTACCAATGGAGAGATCCATTTGTTATCTGAAATGGGACAAATGAAATTCGCATCCAGCATTTTCTGTAATTCTTCTTTTATAATGTCCTTGAGGAGGAGTTTCAATCTCTTTGAGGTTTCCAGATAGGACAAGCATCCTTTTCGGTGTAGATATGATGTGTACACAACTATGGGTCTATACCCTTTATATCAGGATAATCCCAGGAAAAAGCTCGTTTATTATTTTGTAGCACCTGAATGAGATTTTGCTATTCATCATTGTCTAGGCTATCATTAATGTTCAAAACTTTGCCTAGTTCAATTTGAATATGATTACTATTATGAACAACAATTTTCTGGATATGTTGATCATCAATATCTTTCAGAGGGTATTCCAAGGCTTCATTTTCAAGATTTTTTTTAACATTTGACATTTGACATTATTCACAATAGTTGGCCAATTGATAAAATTATTGATAACATCATCTTGAGTTTGATCCTTGAATTCAAGTGCCTCTGATACTGTAAGTGGTGAATGAATGCTTTGTTCCAGGTATGTAGGTGGTTGTTTACATATTTTTACATTGCGTAGACTTGGTTTGACAGGAGGATATAAAATGATAGTTTTTACAACATCCCCTTTAACAATAGTTAAGCTACACAGTCGATAGCCTATGTAAGCATCGGTTGTTGCCAGACGAGGTCAGCCCAGAATCAGAGGATGCCCATCCAATCGACCCTTTGGGTTTATAAATAGAAAATCTATTGGATATTGTTGGCTTGAGGGTGCCTAACCCAGGTTCAACGTAAAATAGCCAAACAAATCCCTACACTACTAGCCATTTCGGAATCAACCCGTAGAGCGTGGACCAAAGTCTCACTTTTACCAATATGGGGGGGTGCTGGAACCAAGTTTTTGTACCATGAGATGGTTGTGATGTCGTTTGATTTCTTCTATCCTTGCCTTCATGCAGGTGATCTCCCTCTAGGGTTTGAAAGACAAACCCTCTATTCCAGCTTTCAATACCTTCATGAAAGTATACGATCAACCTTCGTGTAGCCCTAACCTATGGCTCATGTAATTTCGTGTTGCTACGACAACACACTATGCAGATTCCTCAATTACCCTAAGTGATTTTCTTATCCTGCCAAATACTTAAAGTTATCACCATGTAACTAGATATTCATAATTGTGTTTAGTTATTCAGTGTAATTGCATTCATTCGGGGGGTACCATATAAGCATAATAAAGGAAATTCATACATAATATATTCAAACCCATCAACAAAAAAAAGACACATAAATTTTAGAATAACTCCTTTTATTAATATCTCCCAAGTGTTTATAGACTCTATCCACATTGCGCACATAGCTACAGGGGTCCACGCACACAACTGCGGACTTCTACCCTATGCCTCTGCACACTAAGGTATAGAGACTCTACCTACGCTACAACCCAAGACTTAGAATTCTTTCTCTAAAGCTTTGACTCTCTTACATGTTGTATCTCTCAAACTACTTAGAGCTTAGCTCTTTTTATACAATCCCATGGTTCACGGACCATGGGTAGATCTCTTACAATAGAATTTACTTTACAAAACTAAGGGCGGACTACCCTTTATGAAGCATAACACCTTCGCTCTCCATGAGCACAAAATGTGGAGTGTTTAAAATAATATTACAAAAATTGACTTAAACATGGGCTTTTAGCCCCAAAATTTCCCTTGGGGGATACCGCTCCCAACAGGCCCCCAACACAAACATCGTGACTCATACTCAAGTCACTCGGTAGGCATGGAGATCTTTGCGTGAAGCTCCCCCAGCTCGACCATGATGACCGCAACTTCAGCCATGCATTGAACTACAGCCTGCATCACATTTTCAATTGTTTTCTCAGTTACTTCCCTTGCACTATTAGTCTGAAGTTGTTGTTGTGTTCCTTTACCTCTAGTAGTGTTGAAGGATGGGCCCTCAGTTGGAGCTCTGTAGTTTATAGGTTCAGCTCCAACTGAACCTGTGCCATCTCTATCTGAGTGTCATGCATCCCTGTGGCCAACTTGTGGATGTGGACCTTGACTGGCTCCTCCTCTAGAATGGCCAACTCTGGGACTATTCTGCAAGCCTCCTCCACAACCTGTATGATATTCTTGTTCTAGCTAGTCGCCTTGGTCTCAGCGGCGATGGCAGCATTCCTTTGTAGGGCCATCTACTCGTCACTTATCTTCTATTGACTGATCACCTATAGGGCACGGTGCTCACGGGCCCTTAGCTCTGTAATTACTCCGTCTTGCAAGAGGTGGAGTGCTTCACGCGAGATCACTGCTAGGTTCAATCCACTTCCCTTCAAGGCATTGACAATGGGCCTATAACCCTCATTTTGTCTTGTTAATTATCCATTCAGCAGCACTAGTGCATTGGAATACTTTGTGTGCAGCATATCGACAGCCTCTGATGTGTTGATGCCAATCTATTAGACACTGTACCAACTTGTGACACGTGGGTCTGTAATTCCTACATTCCAGTCTAGATGGCCCTTAGGATGATCTGCTACTACTTTTCAAACTACTATAGGGTCTCTAGGGTGACATCTCAGACGGTGTCACCGATGTCATATAAGTTTCCCTTCATCAATGTGATAGGATCTAGTGAGGTCTTGGTTGCCTTGGATTTCTTTCTGGACCCTCCCCTCTCTAGCTCTCTTGGGCACTTAATTTAGGCAAACGTCTCCTGAGGGACCCCGCCATGCTGCTCTATGTCCTCTTTAGTCTTAAGTGAAGGCAACCGTGTGCCTTTGTCAAAGCCCTCCTCTGTGCCACCTGTTTGTTTTCCTACCTCCTTTCCTGTTTGTTTCACTTGGGCCTTCTCAACAGCCTCCTTTTTCCTCTTTTCAGCCAACTGTGTCATCTTCAGCTTGGCCTCCTCCTTCTTCTTTTGTGTGGTGGACTTTCTTCCACCCACCGTCAAGTCCGCAATAGTGTGCCACTCCACTGGCCATTTATCCAACACCACATTGATGGCATCATTTACGGCTAGGTACAAAAAATCATACCACTTCTATTGCTAGGTATAACAAATCATACCATATTCGATGGAAATTAGCTTTAAATTCAGCGTAGTTATGCAGGTTAGCATATACTATGGGAGACAATCGAGGCTTGTGATTGATGGCCATCCTAATATTCATTTCCATCAAGATCTAGAAGATATTGCTTTCCTAAATGTGCTCTGCATCCTTGGTTGCCCACATCAAAGCGTACTTCCCTACTTCAGGAAGGTCTGGCGTGATATAGGGGAATTGTCTCTCTTCTCGTAGCTCCCATGCTACCAGTGCAATCAATAGAAAGAGTCACACATATTGGAAGGTCTTGCGTTTCTCTTGCGTTTCGTGACAATTCGCCAGGAAATCTCCACGAAGGTCATCCAACCAATTAAACCAGACTCCTTCCATGCACTGCTGTGCAAGCATGACAACAGGCGCTAGTATCTCATCAATGTGACACTTTTGCATCACCTTCCCTGCAAGGATATGCATTGTCATCTTCACAATGGAGTCATAGATGGTAGAGATAGCGTACTTGTTTGGTTTCTTCACCAATTTGAACTTCTCTTTCATTGATTCTGCGAGCGCCTGCTCACCACCCTTGCCACCAAAGACCATAGCTATATTTTCACTTGTATACGGTAGGAATGTTATTCTATGAATCAACATATCAGTGATGGGTATTGGCTCATCCAACCATATACACCCATCATGGAGCAAGCACAATAGCTTCTTGATGACCAACACTATCACGAGGGTGTGGTTATAGTGCGACACCCTGAGCAAGTTGAGTAATCCTTCCCTCTCTACTCCTCTGAGCCACGTCCATGGCTCCAATGCAGTCATCCTCGTATTCATGTCGATGATGTAGTGCATTAGCTACTCGGTCGCCAGGTGCTGGAACTTCAAATGGTCCCCCGAGTCCTAGTATTCAAGCTTCAAAATCAGCACCTGTGCCAAACATAGACTATCAAAAGTGATTTCATCTGCTAACAGAGGGGTTTTAAGGGGAGTCTTACTTTCATCAATGTCCTTTGGGACCTTGGACTTAGGCTTGCATGGATGGACATAGTCTAGAAACCGTGTAATAGGGTCCGTACCCTGGGCTTCAACCTCCACTATTTTGACTCCCACATCCTCATCATCCATGGGGATGTCTTCGGTATCCTCCTCTTCTGCTTCTAGGTTTATAACCTCGCCTTTCTCCTAGGCAGTGGGCTTTGGTGGGTTCCGTCTTGGCGAAGCGCGCACTTGTATGGTAGGTTGCTTACCCTTCTTGTCTTTCATGGTCTCCTTGGTTCTCATGAATTTAGGGACCTCTACCAATACTTCATCCACTTTTGGGGCAGCTACTTCGGCCCCATATCAATTTCATGGACATTTTCCTTGGCTTCCACTCCTTCAGTCTTCGTAGCTTCTGTGGGGGTTGACATGATGATATTCACTCGTTCTTGTGTCTCTTTTGAAATTTTTTCGAATGCCGAACTTTCATATCAGATCTTGAAAGAATTCATAGTTCATGTGCACCTAAAAGCACAACAACTCAATTCTCAAAATGCCAAGTGCTTTTTGCTGGGTAGCCACTTGTAATTTATAGGGAATTTTGAATTCAAATCCAACTATTCTTCCGAAAATCGGTCCATTAATGTTGGATTGGAAGTCGATTTTCAAGGATCTAAGCCATAAATTTCATCTTAAATGTCGGCTAGCCACTTCATTTAGCCTCACTTCTATTGTCTTTTCATGAACAGTGACTTTAACAGTCACTTTCTAGTCGACTTGCACGATTTTTCCATGGGTAGTGTAGGTCCCTCCGCACTGTCACAGACCCAATGACAAAAACTTGAGGTGGGAAATTGCATTGTATTGAGTAGTAAGGATGAAAACGTGCAGATTTGAGATGTTGGAGAACTCTAGCATAGCAGATGGGGTCATCTACATCATGATGCCTTAAAAATCATGCAACAAATTACCAAGAGTCTCCCTAAAGCCTCCCTTGAACAACATGATGTATGCAAGGGTTACACAATAGGGAAATATGTCAAATCCACTTTCAATGGAAAAGATAGTAGTGTAGATGAAATCTTTGAGTGAGTCTAATTTGATGTTTGTGGACCCTTTTGTATAGCCTCCACTACAAAACATAAATACTATGTTATTGTTATTGATGATTTCTCTGGAAAATGTTGGATGTTCTTCGTGCGGAAGAAGGATGAAGTTTTCTCATTTTTTTTTTGAATTGAAAGAATTGGTTAAGAACGAGACTAGGAAAAACGTGAAGGCTCTCAAGAGTGAAAATGGACATGAATTTGTTTTGTATTCCTTCAAGGATTTCTATGCGAAAGAAAGTATTTGAAGAGAAATGACAACACACCATAACCCACAACAAAATGGGGTAGCTGAGAGGAAGAACAAGAGAATAGTGGAAGCATCAGGGGTTATGTTCCATGATTATGGCTTCCATTACTTCTATGGGCAGAATCATGCAAAAACGACCTCTACTTGAATAACCAGAGTCCTCATAGGAGACTTGGTATGATCATACTAGAGGAACCTTTCTCTGGGAGAAACCTTGATGTGTCTCATTTGAGAATTGTTGGAGCTTTATTTTATTATGATGTATCCAAGGATTCGAGGAAGAAACTTTAGTGTATAGCAGAGTTGGGAGATTTTGTAGGATACAAGAAAAATCCACATGATTATTGGGTGTACTTCCCTTCATTGAGGATGAAAATGGTAAGGAGATATGTCAAGTTCAATTAGAAGGAGGTTATGATATTCTCTCTCGAAAGGGAGCTTAGTATTCCACCATAGTAGGAGCTCCTAGCTCCAAAGGAGGAGCCTTAGGATGAGCTTCAAGAGGTTATGGAGCAGCCACATGCATTGTTGCTAATAGGACGTATAGTGGAGGAGAACACTGAACCTGAATCTTCCAGAGAGGGGAGAAAGAGAACTAGATAAGCGAATAGATCATGCAAGATGCGAGAGAGAATGTGGAAGCCCCCACGTCATAACACAAGCAGAGGAGCACACCTGATAGGTACATTAGTTACATGACCCTCATGATAGAGACTTATTTATTTGATGAAGTAGTGTCTACACCTATTTGGGTTTATTCCATGGTGGAAGAAAATGAATGCATCATGAATAATAGTGTATGGGAGGTGTTGTTGAGACGACAAGGGAAATTGGCGGTTTGTTTGAGATGGATCTACAAAATTCCGTGAAGCATGCAATCAATTAAAACATTGAGAAGTACAAGGCCAAAATTTTGGCCATAGGATTCTCTCAGATAGAGGGAGTGGACTATGAGTAAGATTTTGCACCAGACACAAGATATTCTTGAATCAGATCCATTCTAGTAATGATTGTGTAGATGGGATGGAAAATCCACCAGATGGATGTGAAGATCGCCTTTCTCAATGTTGTTATTGAGGAGGAATATATATAGAGTAGCCGAAAGGATTTCGAACATATGATTGAGAGTCGCATGTGTGAAGACTCAAGGGGTCATTGTATGGTCTCAAACAGATAGTTCGAGCATGATACACTCAGATCGAAAATCATCTCATTGGATTGTGCTTCACAAAAAGTGAAGTAGATGTGAGCCTCTATCAAATTGTGCTAGATGGTAAGTTGCTTATTCTTGTTTTTTATGACAATAATTTAATATTGACAAGTGATGCGCAGTTGGTCCTGTCTTGCAAGGAGGATCATGTGAGGGAAATTGAGATGACAGAAATGGGCCTCATGCATTATCTCCTCGGGGTTGATGTATGGTAGGGTGATGGTGAAATATTTGTGTCTTAGGGCAATAATTCTACCAAGATACTTCATAGATTTCACATGTAGAATTGTAAGCCAATGGACAGTCCTCCAGCTAAAACTTTGAGGAAGGAGTATGCTTCTTCAAGTGAGGAAGTTAATGCTACCATTTACAGGAAACTTGTGGGTTCACTGATGTATCTTGTGAACATATGAACTGTGTGCAGACAACAAAGTTAGCCAAGCTATGGTGAGGCCTACCAGATTATATTGGAATTACAAACGATCTCAATGCCTACATTCATTATCAACCCAAGGCAAGTCTTTTTATTTCAAGAGTGTCAACACTATATATGAGGTGAATTCAGACACCAATCTATGTTGGAACCATTGAAATTGCTAATGACTATCTATTTAAATTCAATCCAAACAACTCTGAAAGAAATTCATAACACCCTTTGCAATTCTACTTGACCTATTATGAAAGCAAATGAATCTGAATACAAATAGAAAGAAGCACACTTGGGAATCTCAACTGGAATTGAAAGTAACTTATTTAACATGAAAGAGAGCTATGATAATTGAAAAAAAAAATGATAATTTAAAAACAAATGACCATATAAGCATCTCATGGAAAGCAATCAATTCTAGCTTTGAAATCTATGATAACATTACTTATAATGAACAACAATCTGACATGAACATAACCAATTCGAGAAAGAGCATCACGCATAAATAATCACATAGATAAGTCTTGAATCTTGAATAAATAGCAAATGTAAATCAGAATCGTCAATCCTCATGGTAATCAAAATGATATTAACTTAAAAATAACAAATAGTAAAGAATAAACATAAATTATTATAACAAAAGTGAAGTAGTAGATCTTCTCTTGACTGGGACCAAATTCGCCAGAAGTCCCCACTATTAGATACTCAGAATAAGATTATGAATTAAATGCAATATTCTTCATTAAAATAAGTAATGGAGTTACATCATCACCTAGATGAAAGTATTATATGTCCAAAAGAATAGTTATAATCTGTGAATTTCTAAACTAGTCATCCAGTTTGCCTTTTAGCCTTATATATAACATATAGAAATGTAAATAGATAAAAGAAAATCCTTAGGATCATAGGACCTTGAGAAATTCGCGATACTCAATTTGATTGCATCATAAAATAGCATCGGTTTGCCCAATCTTCTGCTGTCCTGCTTGCCCCAGACGTTGTCTTTTTCCTTTACTGCCTGTTGTTATTCTGTCGATTGAATAACTATCATCCAATTTGCATCTCTGCACATAAATATAGTAAAATTCAATTTTCTACACCAGAATTTATCTAATGTGTTACTAATCTCTTTTACCCAACATCAGTTGTTGTTTCCTCTATTTTTATCCATAAAATGAAGATAAACATATGAAGGCAAATGCTAAATTAGGCTATTTACGAGGAGAAAACATACCTTTTTCTCGTCCCAAAATACTCCCTAGCTCACCCTATTGCATTTCTTCATGCAATCATATGGTTAAGGTGTAATTGATTTAAGGAATAGGCTGGCTATACTTCCTCCTTGTATAACCTGAAACCAATTTTCTTTTTAAGCACAATGAAAGCCTGGTTCACTTCTTGATCTGTCAAGTTATAATCACTATGGTACTTATCTGGGGGATACCATATAATTAGGCTTATATACCGACACCCTGTCCACTCAGGCCCCATGGTTGAGACCATGTTACTCTATTTATGCAAGCGAGAGGAGGCATCTTTGAAATTCATGAATCCAAATGGGTCTCTATTTCTGATATTATTGTTGGAGACTTCCCATATCTGCCTGGTTGCAAATAAAGCTTATTCTTTGATCTCTTGGAAGCACTCCTTCACTTCTTGTATAATGTTTGTGTGGAATGACCCTAGTTGGCCCACAACATCTATTTGTTTCATAAATTGTTTATGCTAGACAAAGAGGTGCCGGGGATTTATAGGCTCTCCCCTAGCACACAAGTCTATGCCATATTATCATTTCCTAAAAGTATTATGTGCTTTGGCCCATTTCATATGGTTAGTAGAAAAGGGAATAAAGGCATGGAATTGGATATCCCCTATGAAGGGGTCAGGATTGCTATCTCTGTCATATTCCAAAAAGAAATTAAGCATGTAAATTTCACATAGGAGATGATATACCTACTCATTCTGTTCCCTGAAACACTTGACGAAATTTGGGGTGGTCTTGATTTCCACAGACTTGCCAGTTTTAACATCTTTGATCTTTAGTTAGAGGTACCTTTCTAGGAGGAACAATGCATAGTTAGTAGCAGGATCTCAGCATGACAGGGAATCTAAATAAATATGGCAAACAGTCTCCAATTTCTCTTTAGTCGTTTGTAGCTTGACTTGTGCTTTATCAACCTTCTTTTGCTCAGCCTTATAATTTGCAAATGTTTTATCCTCTGTGACTATGAGTGCCTCCAATTTCATTTGTAATTCTTTGTGTACTCACAGGGGCACTACTTCCTCTTTATGTTGAGTCAATTCCTCCCGAGTCTTGACCAGCTCATTTTGCAATTACCTAATGACCACTTCCCTTACCAAGGGAATGTATGTAGGCATCTCATTCGTTTGGACCTGATCGTTCTGTGATTCCATAGGATTAGTCTGAACAACAGCCTCGACCGCTTATCAAATCATGAAATAATTAGCTTGGGTGTTCTCTTCAGTATTAATTTGAATGGCAACATCAATATTAAGAAATTCCGTTTGACTTTCGTGTGGGCAAACACAAGGATCCTCTGTCTACATTTGACTATCTTCTAAAAGACATGGCTCTATTTGGGTTTCTTTTCAATAGACCAATAGGGTATCAGTTTGGGTTTCATCATTTTACCCAAGGAAATATTTAGTTTGCGTCCCTGTGGTCTCAAATTCTTCTTTCACTTTCTTAACCCTGACTGCCTCCTTTAACCAATGTCTTAGCATTTTAATTATTTTCTTTTGCCTCCTATATTTCTTGAGCATTTTCTTGAGTCTATCATTGTTTGTTTACTTTGTTGTGAGACTTTTGATTGGTGCTGGCACGACTGTATTTACTTCATGTCCCTATTCAGTTGGAAATTTGTCGACATCAAGGTGGGGTTCTATTGGAACCATATCTCTCGATGGATCTTCACCTCCCAGGTGTCTTTCATCATGAATTTCTCAATCAAGAGACCCCAATCAAATGGTGTCTCGTGAACAATTCTCATTTTCGGGGCTTTCTTCTAGGTGGGCATCGTCCTCAGGGGACTTCATAAAACTAGCATTTCCTGGTTGATTTACACCTCCCGTGGTTTCATCTGTAGGGTTTTCTTCATCTAGGGGGTCCAACAGACCAGTAATTGCTGAATGATTTCCTTTTTTAATGTTTACTTCTGCACGCACTTCTACTTCAAGTGGTTTCTCCATAGAAGGGAATGGTTCCCTCTATTCTTCCAAATTATCAGTAAACAATAGGGTTTGATCATGACCAAGATTGCCATCAGGGGCAGACTAGTTGGGGGCACAATTTTTCCCATAATAATTCTTGGATTTCTCCCTTCCTTCACCAAATATCCCCATGTTCTCTAGTATTCTGGCCAGCTCTTCTTCATAGTCTTGCAAGGAGTCATCATGTGGACTTGGAGGGGGGGTGTCAGATGGCCCGACCTCATTTATTTGAATTGGGGTGTGTCATTGAGACTTCACCTGCACAAAGCGTGTTTTTTTTTATGGGCTGGATGCCACAAAGGAATTCTTCCTTTTCTATGTCCTTTTCAGACCTATGTCTCTTGGCCCTTGTTGTTTAGTTGTTGGGTTTTCTATAGGTGGGGCGAGAGTAGAATTTACAATATTATCCTAGGTTAGTTGTTGCTAGGCTAACCCATGGATGATAATCAATTTGATCAGCCCATGATGAATGATGACTGTATGTGGGTCCTTTTCTTTTCCAACTCGACGAGCAACATCATGCAATAGCGGATTTAAATAAAACGATAAGTTAATTGAAATTTTATGTTTTAAAATAGCTAACAGTTTGAGTTGGTATGGATTTACCATGTCCTGTCATCCATCGCATAAGATTTACATCTACACAATGGCTGCCAATTCCTGCCATGGTTGTCTCAGAGCTGTAGGGTGAACGCCTTTCCCTGTTTGCACCAATTGCTCATTTGGGTCCTAAAATATTGTGGCCACATTATGCAGAATAACATGTTTGTCCATTCACCTTATTCCCTCAGCTGGAAGTCTAGTGACTTTGGCTATGACTGCTTCAGAGGCTATTATGTTCCTGCCTCTTACCGTGGGGCTACCATTCTGCAAATTCTGCATAAATTCAAGTGTCATCTCTTCATGAAATCCCTATAATTTATTCAAATATTGCATCTAGTCCGTGCACTCAAGAATTGCACAGGCCTTGTTTGATATGTACTGTAGGCTCATTTTAGATGGCTCTACCTCCCATGGCTATTGTTTTCCTGTGACTGGTTCACTTGCATGCACTTCTCTCAGACTTTGGCAATTTAGAATAGTAACAGAGAATGTTAAGCCTATTGATAGGTAAATGCCATTGTTTTGAGAATTAATAGCACCTACATTCAATTCATTTGTCTCGTAAGAAATATTTGACGTAGGATCATAATCAATCAGTATGATATCCATAATGGTTGCCATCCTTACTCCAATCAGAAATAGTTTGATACTTATTACATATACACAATCATCATGTAGTCCTTTAACTGGAAATCAGTTTAATGATTATCACACAACTATCCATAAATTGTCACACATGTTGCTCATACGCAGACCATCCCCTCTCCGATGGGAAAAGGGCGTCCATTTTCGTCAAGCATGGGAAAAATAAGAAAAAGCATTGGTAAATCATAAATGAAGGCAACCAATCAATAAAGGTGGCGTAATGTACGAAAATCAAAATCAAAGCAGTACACATCAATAGATTCGAAATGTCGTAAATTAAAACAGAGATTTAAACCATTATGTCAAAATATTTTTACCTTCAGTGGAAAAGTATCAAACGCATTAATGACAATAAGTATTAATGACTATCATTAAAGTTATTGGAAAAATATGATATAATGAACATATGATATAAGTTACCATGCATGTTGGCTTTTTAGGAATGCTCTTCAAATGGGAAATTTTCCTTTAGAAATGAATCCATGGGAGTTAATAGGATAGAAATAATTTGGCAATGTCACATAGTACTTCAATACCACAAGCAAAGCCACTGCCACCAACAGGTGTCCATAGCCTCGACAGGGTTCCATTAAATGAGCCAGAGTCCTCCTTTAGATTTTCACATGATTCTCTCATTTCTTGCTATAAAGAGACCGCTATGATGGAATGGTAACTAGATAATCATAGTGAATTCACCAAGATACAACAAAGTGATCAGGTTGGCTCGTGATGAGACCCCATGTCCTTCTCACAATCTTATTTATCAAGAAGGTCATTACCTTGGTTTGATGGCCAAAATGGAATGTCACCTGTTACATCCTTATGATCATGGTAGGGTGGCTCATGCTGAGACCACTTATCCTCTTTAAGACAATGTCTGTTTCATTTTCATATTTTCATATTTCCGTATTTTCATATTTTGATGCTTTTATTATCAAAAGAAGGAGGCTCATTTACTCAAGAATCAGGGATGGCGTAAGAAGTAAAAAAAATGCCAATAAAAGTTATACTTTTACCACCATATCATCATATCAGAGGGGCTTACCCATTTAAAAGTGTGAAAGATAAACCAGCATGGTATTAAAATAATAAATCATTTTATGATGTGTCCAAAGGGAAGATATTCAGTTAGTTATTATAGATATGCACCATGTCATCTTTTGAATAAAGATAGCCATTAAAAGGTTTCATAGGTCATAATGTTATTAACATTACTATTTTTCTTTATCTTAGGTGCAAATACAACCAGATGATTTTTATTCAAAACATAAAAGAGAAAGAAAAATGGAAAAAAGAATTATCGGTGGTGAAACAACAAAGAGAAATCACAGTTATTCATTCTACTGATTTAAACAATAAACCACAAAAACTAGAATTAGAGTTGTTCTATTGATTGAACAACAATCATTGAATCGATTGAACATCATACACTAAAAAGGTGTTGTTCCATTGATTGAACAACAATCACAGAATCAATTGAACAACAACACAAAAAACGCAAAAAATGTTGTTCAATTGATTGATCAACAATCATTCAATCGATTGAAAAACAAAATCGAAAAAGTGTTGTTCAATTGATTGAACAACAACCATTCGATCGATTGAACAGTAGAAAAAAATCAAGAAACATAGAAAGTGTTATTTGATTGTTTGAACAACAATCATTCAATTGATTGAACAACAAGATCAAAAAATTGAAAAAAGTGATGTTCAATTGATTGAACAACGAAATTGGAAAATCACAAAAAGTGTTGTTCAATTGATTCAACATTGAAATTGGAAAAACTCAAGAAGTGTTATTCCATTGATTGAACAACAATCATTCAATCGATGGAATAACAAACATACAAAAGTTGTTATTCAATTGATTGAACAATAGTCATTCAATCAATTGAACAACAAACACACAAAATGGTGTTCAATTGATTGAACAACAATATGTGCACACTAATAAATGATGTTCAAATGATTGAACGGAAATTGTTCAATTAATTGAACATCAATATGCACACAAAAATAAGTGTTGTTCAATTGATTGAACAACAATCATTCAATCGATTGAACAACACCTACGAAACACACCCAGACAAGAAAAATCCTCATATTTACATGGTGATGCAAAACTAGATTACAATCAACCGTAAAGGAATATATTCATTATTTCCAATCAAAGAAAAATGAAATTTTACGAGTGTAAAACTATCGGGTCATCACTCCCTGTAGCTAAAATTTGCATGGTGGGGTCCTCACATACCTATTGGTAGAAAGTCCCCTTAGTGAGTTGTTTGTGATGAAGACGCACCCAATGCCCATTCAACTTCAAAGAATGGCCAGACCCATTAATGGTAGTCAAAGTGAGAGTACCAGTGTTATGTACTTCTTGAATTTCATAAGGGTCGAGCCACCTTGTTTGTAACTTGGCCGAAAAGTCTTGGAATCTGGAGTCACAAAGGAGTGGTCAATATCCTTTTTGAAATGTCCTTTTTTTTACAAAACTATTGTGCCACTTTTCCCTTTGCTGCTAAATAGTTGCAGTCCATTGCAGAGCAAGTAGTTGAACCTCATCCAATTCATTTATTTGTTGAAGTCACTTGGTTTGGGATTTCGTTAGATCCATTCCCACATCTTGGGCCGTTCTTAGTGTCTTTATTTCAAATTCAGTAGGAAAAATAGGTTCTTTACCAAACACCAGTTGGTAGAGAGAATACCCAGTAATATTTCACCAACTTGTATGATAGGCTCACATGGTGATGCAAAACTAGATTACAATCAACCGTAAAGGAATATATTCATTATTTCCAATCAAAGAAAAATGAAATTTTGCGAGAGTAAAACTGTCGGGTCATCACTCCCTGTAGCTAAAATTTGCATGGTGGGGTCCTCACATACCTATTGGTAGAAAGTCCCCTTAGTGAGTGGTTTGTGATGAAGACGCACCCAATGCCCATTCAACTTCAAAGAATGGCCAGACCCATTAATGGTAGTCAAAGTGAGAGTACCAGTGTTATGTACTTCTTGAATTTCATAAGGGTCGAGCCACCTTGTTTGTAACTTGGCCGAAAAGTTTTGGAATCTGGAGTCACAAAGGAGTGGCCAATATCCTTTTTGAAATGTCCTTTTTTTTATAAAACTATTGTGCCACTTTTCCCTTTGCTACTAAATAGTTGCAGTCCATTGTAGAGCAAGTAGTTGAGCCTCATCCAATTCATTTATTTGTTGAAGTCACTTGGTTTGGGATTTTGTTAGATCCATTCCCACATCTTGGGCCATTCTTAGAGTCTTTATTTCAAATTCAGTAGGAAAAATAGGTTCTTTATCAAACACCAGTTGGTAGAGAGAATACCCAGTAATATTTCACCAACTTGTATGATAGGCTCACAAGGCCTCTAGTAGTCTAGCAGCTCTGTCTCGCTGATGTGTTGAGATTGTGTTGGTCAGAGTTGCTTCGATGACCTTATTTGTGCTTTCAACCTCCTCGTTCACCTATGGGTGATACAGGTAAGTGATTCTATGTGTAATGTGGTGGTTTATGAGAGTGGTTGTAATCTTGTGTCCTACAAATTTCCCTCCTCCATCTCTTATCACTTCCTGAGGTAAACCATACCGCACGAATAACCCAAACAAGGAAATTTATTATAGATTCTTCTGTAACTCTTGGCAAGTCTACTATTTTTACCCACTTCATCACATAATCTGTGGAAACAGTATGTAGGCCTTTTTGTTGATGGTGGATGAAATGGGGCAACAAAATCCAGTTCCCACCATTCAAAGTGTTTTATCACCAATTGGGACTGTAATGGCATGTCATCAGATTGACTAGGTCGGCCGATCCTTTGGTAGCTATCACAATCTTGGGCATATTTATTAGAATCTTTAAAAATAGTGGGCCAATAATAGCCCATTTGTAATACCTTATGCCCTATCCTATGATTTATGAAGTGTCCTTTGCATGGCTCATCATGGAAAGCCTCTAGGATGTCGTGAATCTCATCCTCATGAATGCATTTTCCTATACACATATCAAACCCTGTGTGAAAAAGGTATTCGCCAATCCAAGAAAACTGGGTGTTGCGCTGGACAATCTATTTTCTTTCCCTTGCTGTCAAGTGTCTGGGTAGCTTTCCCACTGCCAGATAGTTTGCTACATATGCATACCATGGCGTTTGACTGCTACGACATACAATTATTCATCTGGAAATTGTTCGTCCACTGCCAATGGATCATTTACCTTTGGAACTCGAGACAAAAAATTAGAGATTGGGTTTTCCTTCCCCAGATGATCCTTTATGGTGATATCAAACTCATCCAAAAAAAATAACCAACGAGTCACTCGATCTTTTGTAATAGGTTTGTTGGCTAAGTACCTAATTGTGGAATGATCAGTATACATAAAAACTTGATAGCGAGTTATATAATGTCTAAATTTATTTATGGCATAAATGACAGCTAAGAATTATTTTTCTGTTACTGTATAATTAAGTTTAGCAGCAACAAGATTTTTGATGATATAATATATAGCATAAGGTTTTCTATCCTCCTCCTGGCTAAGGATAGTGCCTATTGCTACATCTAATGCATCCGTGGATATGTGAAAAGGAAGTTCCCATTTGGTACACATAATACTGGTGTCGTCGAAACTAGTTTCTTTAAATCTATAAAAGCTATGTCACATTTGTGAGACCATTTAAAATCAACATTTCCAGTTAAAGCATATAAAGGCGCAACAATTTGTGATTTTTTTTTTATAAACATGTGATAATAGCCTATGTATCCCATGAAGCTACGTACCTCCTTTTAAGGAGGGTTTAGGTAATAAAAGAATTACCTGTATTTTTTATGGATCTAACTGTATCCCTGTTGCAGAAATATAATGCCCCAAGATTATGCCTTCGGTCATCATCCTAGTAGCAATGCATCATTCTAAAACATTTTCTAATGTTTTTAGCACCTGATCAAAGTCATTCCCATACGTGGTAAATTCATCCATGTAAAGTTCAAGTCCTTCATTGATCATATCGGAAAAAATACTAAGTATAGCTCTTTGAAATGTAGATGGGGAATTGCATAAGCGAAATGGTAACACTCTGTAAGAAAATGTACCCCAGGGACAGGTGAAGGATGTTTTTTTTTGGTCTTCAGGGCCAATTTCAATCTAGTTGTCATTGTTGAAGCCGTCTAAAAAGGAAAAGAACTATTTCCCTGCCAAAGTATCAAGGACTTCATCAATGAATGGAAGAGGTAAGTGATGTTTATGTGTTGCCTTGTTTAATTCCCGATAATCCACATAGATACGCCACTCCACGTATTTCTTGGGGACAACTACGAATGGAGAGACTCATTTGCTATCCGAAATGGGATAAATGAAGTTCACATCCAACAACTTCTGTAATTCTTCTTTTACAATGTCCTTGAGGTGAAGATTCAATATCCACTGAGGCTACCATATAGGATGAGCATCGTTTTCGGTGTCGATATGATGTGCACACAACTGTGGGTCTATACCCTTCATATCAGGATAATCCTAGGCAAAAGCCCATTTATATTTTTGCAGGACTTGAATGAGCTTTTGCTATTCATCATTGTCTAGGCTATCATTAATGTTCAAAATATTACCTGGTTCAATTTCAATATGCTCACTATTATGAACAACAATTTTCTGGATATGTTGATCATCAATATCTTTCAAAGGGTCTTCCAAGGCTTCATTATTAAGAATTTCTTTTAACATTTGACATTTGACATTGTTCACATTAGCTGGCTGATTGATAAAATTATTGCTAACATCATCTTGAGTTTGATCCTTGAATTCAAGTGCCTCTGATACTGTAAGTGGCGAATGAATGAATTCTTGCAGGTATGCGGGTGGTTGTTTACATATTTTTACAATGGGTAGACTTGGTTTGGTAGGAGGATAAAACAAGATTTTTTACAGCATCCCCTTTAACGATAGTCATGTTTCCCTCTCGATAGCATATGTAAGCATCAACTGTTGCTAGCCAAGGCCAGCCCAGAGTCAGAAGATGCCCATCCAATCAACTCTTTGGGTTTATAACAAGAAAATCTGCTGGATATTGTTGGCTTGAGGGGGCCTGACCCAGGTTCAAAGTTAAATAGCTAAAAAAATCCCTACACTACTGGCTCGTTCGGCATCATCTTGTGGAGCGCGGACCGAAGTCTCACCCAAACCAGTATGGGGGGATGCTGGAACCAAGTTTCCACACCTTGAGATGGTTTCGATGTTGTTTGATTTCTTTAATCCCTAGCTTCATGCAGGTGATCTCACTCTAGGGATTGAAAGACAAACCCTCTACTATAGCTTTCAATACCTTTGCAAAAGTATATGATTGACCTTCGCGTAGCCCTAGCCTATGGCTCATGTACTTTTGCACTGTTATGGTAGCACTGTGCAGATTCCTAAATTAAACTAAGTGATTTTCTTATTTTGCCAAATACTTAAATTTATCACCATGTAACCAGATATTCGTAATTTCATTTAATTATTCAATGTAATTTCATTCATTCACATACCATATAAGCATAATAAAGGAAATTCATACATAATATATTCAAATCCATCAACAGAACAAAGACACATAAATTGTAGAATAACTCCTTTTATTAATATCTCCCAAGTGTTTATATACTCTCTCCACCCTACGCACATAGATGGAGGGGTCTATGCACTCAATTTTGGACTTCTACCCTAGGCCTCAGCGCACTCAGCTGTAGACCCTCTACCTACGCTACAACCCAAGACTTAGACTTCTTGCTCTAAAGATCTAACTCTCTTACATGTTGTACCTCCCAAACTACTTAGAGCGTAGCTCTTTTTATACAATCCATGGTCCATGGACCATGGGTAGATCTCTTATAGCTAACATTACTTTAAAAAACTAAGGGAAAACTACTTTTTATGACACATAACACCTTTGCACTCTGCGACCATAAAATGCAGAGTATTTACAATAATATTACAAAAATTGACTTAAACATGGGGCTTTTAGCCCCAAAACATCCCTTGGGGGATCTCACTCCCAATAGGCCCCCAACAAAAACATTACGACTCGTCCTCGAGTCACTCAGTAGGTGCATAGATCTTTGTACGAAGCCTGTCCAACTCGACCTGATGATAACAACTCCAGCCGTGCATTGGGCTGCTGTCTATTTGCATCTTCAACTATTTTCTCGGTTACTGCCCTTGCCTTGTCAACCTGAAGCTATTGTTGCATCGCTTGAAGATTCATAATCTTACCTTCAGTATTTCCTGTGACTATGTAAATTCCTCCATCCAGGGCTTTACTCATATCTTTAGCACCGATTCCTTGTGCAATGTTGCATCCACCTGTTCCTTCAGCTGCTTGGCTTACTACAGGTTGGGTAACCTTTGTGCCAGCACGAAATTTCTCGTTGTGCCCTTATCTTTGTATAACGTTATTGGAGTTCGCGCTTCCATCTCTAGCCTCTAGATTTTTGGGTCCTCTTGTAAGCTGCTCAGGACCTCAAATGATTATTCAAACAACTGTGTGCAGTTTGCTACTGCACTCTCCACCATCACGACTACTTCTGTGACAACGACCGCTCGCTGTTCCTTTCCTCTAGCAGTGTTGAAGGCTAGGCCCTCAATTGGAGCTCTGTAATCTTTAGGTTTAGCTCCAAATGAACCCATGCCATATCTATCCAAGTGTCACATACCCCTATGGCCAATTTGTAGATGCAGACCTCGACTTGCTCCTCCTTTGGAATGGCCAACTCTGGAACCATTCTGCAGGCCCCCTCCATGACCTGTATGATCTTCTTACTTTGGCTCGTCACCTTAGCCTTAGCGGAAATGGTAGCATTCCTTTGCAAGGCATTCTTCTCATTACTTATCTTTTGTTCACTGATCGCCTAGAGGGTGCAGTGCTCACAGGCCCTTAGCTCTGCAATTACTCCATCCTAGAACATGTGGAATGCTTCACATGGGAGCATCACTAGGTTCAATCCAACCCCCTTCCAGGCACAGACAGTGGGCCTATCAGCCTCATTTTCTATTGTCAGTGCTCCATCCAGTAGCACTAGCACACTGGAACCCTTCATGCGCAGCATATCGACAGCCTTGAATGTGTTGATAGCCAAGCTAGTAGACACCGTACCAACTTGCGACAAGTGGGTCTGCGACTCCTGTAGTCCAGTCTTGATGGACCCTAGGATGATCTATTGTTACTTTTCGAATTGCTACATGGCCTCTGTGGTGACATCTCGGACGGTGTCAGCGATTTCATATAAGTTTCCCTCCGTTAATGTGATAGGGTCCAGTAAGGTCTTGGTTTCCTTGGATTTCTGTATGGACCCTCCCTTCTCTAGCTCTCTCGGGTGCTTATTGAAAGAAGAAGTGTCCTGGGGGTCTGCGCTGTGCTACTCTATGTCCTCCTCTTCAGTCTCAAGTGAAGGTGACCACGTGCCTTTATCAAAGCCTTTCTCTATGCCACCTATCTCTTTTCTTGCCTCCTTTCCTGTCTGTTTTTCCTGGGCCTTCTCATCGGCCTCCTTTTTCCTCTTTTCAACCAGCTGTGCCATCTTCAACTTGGCCTCTTCCTTCTTCTTTTATGTGGCAAAATTGCTTCCACCCACTGCGAAGTACATTGTAGTGCACCACTCTGCCAACCATTTATCCAACATCGCAATGATGGCATCATCTGTGGCTAGGTATGACAAATCATACCACTTCTACGTAGGGTCCTTCTACACCCTGATTGATATCCGATGGAAATTAGTTTTAAATTCAGCATAGCTCTGCAGCTTAGCATATACCATGGGAAACAATCGCGGCTTATGATTGATGGCCATTCTGATACTCATTTCCATCAAGATCTAGAAGATCTTGTTGTCGCGAATATGCTACGCATCCTTAGTCACCCACATCAAAGTGTACTTTTCTACTTCATGAAGGTCTAGTGTGACTGAGGGGAATTAGCTCTCTTCTACTACCTCCCACACTACTAGCACAATCGATAACAAGAGCCACGGAAAGAGGAAGGTCTTTCTTTTCTCTTGTGCTTTGTGACAAGTTGCTAAGAACTCTTCACGAAGGTAGTCCAACAAGTTAAACTAGACTCCTTCCGCACGCTGCTGTGTGAGTGTGATGACAGATACTAGTACCTCATTAGTGCAGCACTCCCACATCACCTTCCATGCAAGGATCTACATTTCCACCTTCACAGTGGGGTTGTAGATGCTAGAGATAGCGTACTCGCATGGCTTCTTAACCAGTCTGAACTTCTCTTTCATTGATTCTGCAAGCGCCTACTCACCACCCTTGTTGCCAAAGACCATAGCAAGATTTTCACCTGTATATGGCAGACGTGTTATTCTGTGAATCAACATATCGCTAATGGGTATTGGCTCCTCGAACCAAAGAAACCCATCATTCGCCAAGCATAGTAGCTGCTTGATGACCAACACTGTCATGGGGATGTGGTTATAGTGCGACACCTTGAGTAGCTTGAGTAATCCTGCCTTCTCTACTCCTATGAGCCACTTCCATGGCTCCAATGCAGTCATCCTCATATTTGTGTTGATGATATGGCACATTAGCTACTTAGTCACCAGGTGTGGGAACTTCTCATGGTCCACCAAGTCCCAGTCTTTGAGCTTGAAAATTGGCACCTGTGCCAAATGCAAACCATCAAAAGTGATTTCATTCCGTAGTAGAGGGGTTTGCAAGGGAGTGTTACTTTCATCAATTTCCTTTGGGACCTTGGACTTAGGCTTCTACAGAGGGACACACTTTGGCAACTGTGTAATAGGTGTGCACCCTGGGCTTCAACCTTCTCTATTTCCACTCCCACATCCTCATCATCCATGGAGATGTCTTCGATATCCTCCTCCTCTGCTTCTAGGTTTATAGCCTTGCCTTTCTCTTGGGTAGTTGGCTTTGGTGTGTTTCATCTTGGTGTTGGAAATAATACGTAGAGGGGGGGTGAATCAGTATTATCAATTCAAATATTCCTTTTTCAAATCCAAATGATATACGCTACTTCAGTTAATTAAACCTACAACTATGTAGAAGGAAACTCGTGTATACTATGCAAACTTATAATTTACTTTATCTTTCAGATGTTGATTGTTAATCTGTGTATCAGAATCAAATAACCAATAACTAGAAATAGTAAAACAGAGCAGAAGACAATCACACACAAGAACACAAGATATAAGGTGGAAACCCAATGTGGGTGAAAACCACCTGCTGCAATTCGTCTCTATATTCTCTTTAATTAGAAACTTCATTTTACAATTGTATCGATGCAGTCCTTTACCAGTACGTAGGCTACAACCTGCAGAGAGCTACAACCCTCTCTCATTTTCCAGCTTCTCTTGGAAGGGAGATACAACCCCCTTAGCTCTTGCACTAGCCAAGATACTAGTACGTAGGTGCTAGCCTACAGAAGACTACAACCTTCGCTTTCTTCCAGGGACCACGTTTCATTAATTTTCAGACTGGATCCATGAACATCAATCAATCATCAAGAATTTCTGCATCAAACAATCTCCTTTTCACCAATTAGCACTGAATCAAGTAGACACTTCTCTGACAGCCATATCCAAATCACAGTAATAGTAACGACACACCAAATCTAAACCCATAACACTACAGCAATGAACATAAGCAACTAGATCACAACTCAAAAGACATATGCTGCTTTAATAACTTGAAACTTGTGTACAGATCTATAAAGCATAATTTTCTCTTTCAGATATTCAAACACTAATTAACCCAGGTTATCTAATTTATAGATCAACCAACCGCCACATATAACAGATCAAAATCATACAAAGATACTATCATTCAAGCTTAAAGATTATGACCCATCAATATAACTTATCCTTCTCTTTGTGCTAAGGTTCCTCCTTCATTCAGATCCAGATTTGCACCATAACCCAATTACCAGTATTCTAGATCTAGCACTTTATCAGATATTCAATAACAATTCAAATGATGCTTTGCCAAATGATCTCCTTCCTCTTTTATAATCTTAAGCCTTTCACGATACCACAGTCCAAAAGCATAATAACACAATACCATGAACCCAATACTTGGGATCAACACTTTTGGATGCAATACCACGGACCAAAACCATAGGATCAAAAACTGTGGGACTAATACCATGAACCAACAATGAAAGTGCATGAGATCAACACTTTTGGATGCAATACCACAAACCAAAACCATAGGATAAAAAACTGTTGGACTAATACCATGAACCAACCATGAAAGTGCGTGAACTTTTCTCCACATGAAATAAACTTTTCTCTGCATGAAAGTGCGTGAACTTTTCTCCACATGAAATAATTTTTTCTCTGCATAAAGGTGCATGAACTTTTCTCTACATGAAATAAACTTTTCTCTGCATAAAAATGCGTGAACTTTTCTCTACATGAAGGAAACTTTTCTCTACATGAAAGTGCGTAAACTTTTCTCTACATGAAAGAAACTTTTATCTTCATGAAAGTGCGTGAACTTTGCTGCACTATAATTTATCATTTGAGATGAGTGGGTTGCCATCAAGTACAACATATGTATCATAATGCCAACAATCTCCCCCTGTGGACTTGATGGCAACAACAACCAATCACTCTGCCCCTTTGACATCAAGAGCAAAGGGCAAACCAAGATAATCTCTTTCCTAGAGAAACATTCTGCTGCCCATACTCCCCCTAAGTACCTGTTGAAATCTCTGAATGAGCTCCCCCTTTGTATATGCCAAGGTGTACCACTCTGTCCATGCTTCCTCTGAGTACATGCTGAAGTCTCTGCTCTGCTGAAGTGTGCTATTCATGCTCCCCCTGACTATAAGCAAGCTCTGCAAAATGATGTTTTACAAGAAGAACATGACTCTATCATAAATGACCTTCCTATCAGCAAGGACTCATACATACATCCATTTCCCAACCAAGTGGGGATTGACTCATCCACCCAACCAAGTGGGGATACATCAAAAGTTTACACATGATAAATAAGAACATTACATCTTCATCCACATAGTGGGGAAACCAAGAGAGGTCGTTACATGACCTTGACACCATAAAAGAGATACATGACATAGAGACGAAATATCTAGAGCCAGACTTATGAAAGTAACCAATAACTGATAGTAGCAACATCTGACAATCACCATTCAGATTAGCAACCCTGATTTCCTTCTATTCTTTCTCTTCCTTTGTTCCACCTGAAACCAACAACAGTTGTGAACTAGAACCAAAAGCTTCTAAGATAATGCCAACAATGCATCATTATAAGTTTATCTCTTCCCCCTGAACCTATGCTAGATGGTCTCTGTCAGACCCATATCAGGCTATCTTCAACCAGAGCCTGTCCCTACTGATATCCATCAAGCCTCCATATACGCGACTATCTCTGCACAAACCGGCGTATGTACGCAGATCCCCCTCAGGAAACTCGTGCACACCCATTTTTCTCTGAAATAGACAAGTTTTAACAGCAAGATGATGCATCAACTACTCCCAGCTTCTATCTGAGGTATTCAAATGTCTCCCTAGACAGTGGTTTGGTGAGTATATCAGCAACTTGTTCATTAGAGGGAACATATTCCAACTTGACCTTTTGTTCCAACACTTGTTCCTGGAGAAAGTGGTACTTGATCGGTATGTGCTTGGTCTTTGAATGCATGACTGGGTTCTTTGAAATGCTGATTGTACTTGTATTATCACATAGGATGGAGATAGGTGGTGTACAAGTGATTTGAAAATCCTGCAAAGTTTGCACCATCCAAAGGAGTTGAGTGCAGCAAGATGTAGCAGCCACATATTCTGCTTCAGCTGTAGATAGAGCAATCGAACTTTGTTTCTTGCTGAACCAAGATTCTAATCTAGAGCCCATAAAGAATGCACCACCACTTGTGCTTTTTCTGTCATCTACGCTTCCAACCCAATCTGCATATGTATAATCATGAAGAGTGAGATCTGTATCTCTTGGATACCATAAACCATAGTTTTGAGTTCCTTGAAGATACTTGAAAATTCTCTTTACTGCCTGAAGATGGGTTTCCTTAGGATTTGCCTAAAATCTTCCAACTATTCCCACTGCATGCATGATGTCTGGTCCGGTACCTATCAAATAAAGTAGACTTCCGATCATGGATCTATAGGTTCGTTGATGCACTGCTGCTGGTTCATCATTTGCACTGAGACTGTATCCTGTAACCATAGGTGTACATACTGGTTTCGAATCTTCCATGCCATACTTCTTCAAAATCTGCTTGAGGTACTTGGTTTGAGACAAGAAGATACCGCCTTCATTTTGTTGGATTTGCAACCCAAGAAAGTATGTCAGTTCTCCAAGAAAATACATTTTGAATTCTTTCTGCATCACCAAGGCAAAGCTTTGACTCATA
>APFE031639913.1:0-30147 GCA_000404065.3 Pinus taeda | reverse complement strand
TATTAAAGTGGGTGAATTAAAAAATAGAAAGTGAGATTTAAATGTGCATTTAATCTCAGCCATTGATCTAAATCTATTTCAGCCATTGGATTTAGAGATCACCCAAAGTCACTTGGATCACCCAAAAGTCACTTGGAGTTATATTAAAGGAGGAAAAGGAGGAAAAGATCATTCATTCTTTCATGAGCAGATTGGAAGAAGGAGAGCAAGAGAGCAAGGGAGATTTCTGGACAAGAAGGAGAAAGAGGCAGCAGTTTGGCACACATACCAGGCAGCTCTTCAGCAAAATCAGAACAGCAGAAAGACAAGCAGAACAGCAGCAAGAACAAGCAGAAAACGCTGATTTTTTGCTGAAAACTGAGAAGTTTCCAGGTGGTCTGTTGGGCTGAAAACGGATAAGTTTGCTTGCTGAAAAAAAATATTTTGTTGTATTTTTTGCTTAAATTTTCTTGCTATAAAAAGACATTTTTCAAAAATAAAGAAGAGCTCTCAAACTGGTTTTCCCCAAGAGTTGTAGGGGGTTTTTCCAGGGTCACGTTGACCAAAAATATCAGTGTTTTTGGTTGTTTATTACTGCTGATTTTTATTTCTGCAATTTCCAGCATTCTGTAAATTTTCCAGAATTTGTGTTTTCAGCAAAATTTATTTTTTCCAGCTTGTTGAATGTATGGTTATGGGAAAGGGCATTTAACTACATGGAAGAAATAAGGAGAAACTGAAAACCGGGGTGGGAAAACAGAAATTTTAACAGCCCATGACACTGCCACTGCCACTACTGCATTTGTACTACAGCTACCTCTCAAACACTGCATTTGCTATGCTGCTAGCACTACCACTGCTAACACTGCATCCATACTGCAACTCAGTTGCTGAGAGAAGCAACTGAAAAACATCCAAAATTAGTTGAACTTAACCATGTTCAACATAATACAATGAATGTTAGAATCTGACTGTTGTTGATTCTGACCCTCTGAATCTTCTGCGTTGTCGCTGACATCTGCACTTCTGCCAACCTTGCTTTGCGTTGATCAATCTCTGGTCCCAAACTACTGCATTTGTCCTCCAAACACTGCACTACATCATCTAACACTAAGTTTGTCTCGCTACCGCTGAATCTTGGGCTCCCGTAGCAAGGAATTAATCCAAGAGGTGGACTCCTCAAGGATCCTGCCCATATGTAGTCCTCTCAACTACAGCTCAATATCGCCCCATCTCCCTCCTGGAGATGCGTGGGCACCCATGGAAAACTCATCCTTGTCAATCTTTGCTAAAGCAGCCTTAGGATAATGTTTCTCATCCTTATCCTTTTTCTTCAAAGGACACTAGGATGCATAGTGGGCCATCTCGCCACAACTGAAACATTTCACCTTCGAAATGTCCTTCTTTCACTTCGACTTCTGCAGTCCCTTCAATACTAAAGATGCGTTCTACTCCTCCTCCTTAGTCCTTGTGCCACTCCCACTACTCCTCCTCCTTCGTCCTTGTGCCACTCCCACTACTGCCATGAAGGTTGACCTTCACTAGGTCCCTCCTTAACTCCTGTTGAAGAGTCGCCCACATCTCCTCCCACTCTGCCCAATATGCTTTGGACGAAAACTTGCCATTCATCCGAGACTCCATTCAAGGCTATCCTCACCATCGCGGTTGGTTGAGGAGTGGACCTCACTGCAGCAAGCTGGTCTCTAATGTCCTGAAGATGTTGAAGATAGAGGTTCACCCCTTCTCCTTTCTGCATCAAGGTCCACTGCAACTTCTTCTCTAAATACATCTTCCGTTGTTAGGAAGAGCCTTCATACAGAGAAGACAAGGCTTCCCACATCTCTCGGGTTGTATCCTTTCCCTGCAAGTGTGAGACCACATGATCTCGAACTCCGTCGAGAATGAGCCTCTTTACCTTCCCCTACTCAGCCTTGTACTTCTTCTTTTGATTGTTGTCAACAGGAACAGCTACAACACTATTGGCGTTCCTCCAGAACGGCTAAGATTCTGGTCTTCCATGTGACATAGTTGGAAGCACCTTCCAACCTGTGTTGATCTCTGAGCCCATGTGATGCCATCTCACCCAACTGTCGAACTGACTCCTCTAGTCACTACTTAACACTACTCAACTGCTCAGCAAGTGAAAAATTCAAACTTTCTGGTGGAAAGTTCTATGAGGAGAAAATTCTCCTTCTATGTGTCTTTGCTCTTTTCCAACGGATTTTTGCCCTAGAAAAAACTATGCCCTTCAAGCAAAGTGTTAAGGCTCTACGTCACTCCCTTTGCCTCTACAAGCTCACGAACTAGAAATCGTACCTCTTTGTCGACTCTCTCAGAGAGATATTTCCTCGGAATCTCTGCTTGCCAGCAAGGACTGCTCAATCCCTACAAGGCAATTCGAATTGCTGCCAAACGTAGCTATCGGCCTCTCTGCTCAGCACTTGATCTGCTCTTCGTGTTTCAAAATCAATGCTCGGATACCATGTGAAAATTCCTACACTGAAGGAACCCCTACTACAGCAAATATGAATCTACTTCACCTACTTGATTTTTAAATTACATTCATCAAGTTATTCTCCTGAATACTGAAGAAAATTACTTCTGTAGCCTACACTAATTAAATATTTGATCTCATGAAACAGAAAACAGAGCAAAGAACAAGATACATACCACACACTTATTTCTGGACACAATAGTCCCTGAAAAAACCCAATGCGGGAAAGTCGGTGCCACAGTTCTGAGGTTTTATTATTATGCAAGAGAAATATCTGAATACAAATCTAGGATGCTCATCTAGCAATCCTTTACAGAGAAAATATTGGCGGAAAATTTGAGTGAGTTTTACCTAACTTCACCCAGCAGAATTTTTCAGCTGATTCAGCACAAGACTAGCTAACCCCGGCTATTTCTACGTCAACCTTTCAAGCTCTACGTCAACCCTGTGTCAGCTTCTCTGCCCTCTGCGTGAGCTATTCTAGCAATTTCTGGCAATTCCAGCTATTCCGGACAATTCTGGATTCTGTGAAAAGCAGTTTTTCTGCTCTGCATTGGCCCTCCTGCTCTGCGTTAGAACTGCATGGGCCCAGACTAGCCCAGCACCAGCTCTCCCGACTACTGCGCTGCCTCTCCGCAAGCTCTCTCCGCCTCTCTGTCAATATTCTCCAGAAAGACCTTCTCTCGGATTCTCACTGCCCCTTTGCTGTTGAATGGTCACTTAGTTCGAATTTCTTAGCTTCCTAGTGCCAGAAATCGAACTCTAGATCAATTCTCTCTCTCTCTCTCTCTCTCTCTCTCCAAATGAACCCCAAACCTCCATTTTAAATTTATACTTTACCTGTTGAGTCTTCAACGGCCGTGATTAAGTCTCTAATCAATAGCTAAGATTAAAACATGACTTGATCTGCCTTCTAGATCATTCTCACCCATATTTTGATTAATACCCATTAATATTTTAATTTCCCTAAGTTTAGACTTGGAAACCCCATTAAAAATAATAATTATTTTAATAGAATACAATCTGGGTGGAATTTCACCAAACGGTTTTTGGGTTCTTTAGAACTCACGTGCCTTAGCCTTTCCACCAATTTTCAATACTAGAGCACTTCCGATGATACCAAAAACTAACAAAGCCATGATTGAGATAACATAGCCTCATCTCTCCCTATTCTATACTTACCACTTTCCATATTACATTACCAACCCCTATTCCACCTCCATTCTTCAGGTTTAACTGACCACTGGTTCATTGGGTTATGGCACCCACACATCCTCATACCTGGGTGGGGCTTACAAATGTATATTGGGAGGTTGATGCAACTAAAAATAAAAAGAACATATGATGACCACAAAAAAAAAATCAAAATGCAAAAGATGGCTGAGACATTCAAATTAGCACGTGGGCAAAAGCCGAGCATGACCTCTACCTCACTCACAAGGCCATCACCCAATTCCTCTGACAATGTTGCCCTATTTAATAGAAGACAATGAACCCTTGCACGTTCCAACCCCTGATGGGCAATGACCTACCCCATCCTAACGAGGTAAATACTACTATACATCATACAAAGCAAGCTCTCATTCCTTGAGCTCTGAGCAAGAATATAAAGAAAAATCAAGAAAAAGTAAAAGTAAAAGGCATTTAGAGGGGTGAAAAAACAAAGGCCAAGGTAACTCATGCATCTAGGTTTGCTCCCTCCTCACATCTATACACCGTGGATGAGGCAATCCATTATAGCCAATTCCTTTGACCATGGCACTTGGCCATGAAGCCTTTTCCCCTCTGTTCCATCATTATTCACATGGCACCTATCAATTGAAGGATGGACCAAGGACATGCCACTTCCCATTAGGGGTTGAGAACACCTAATAGGATCATTTAATAACCACTCCTACCTAGGGAGGTAACACCATTACATGACTAAGAACTCAATTTTGGAAAAGAAGCCTTATATGAAGTGTTAATTTGCCCATTTCTTTCAAGCTTGGGTCACTTAGATGCAATAATGATCACATATATCTAATCATGAAAGTTGCAGCATAGGATATGGTGTAATTGATAAGTGGTTCCATCAATAGGTTTGGGTAACTTAACTGGGATCCAAGTCCTCCAGGTGGACATATCGATGCCCACAAGTAATGTGTTGAGATCCATGGGACTCCAAACAATTGTAGAGCATCATTTGTATACACGGGCGCCTTCAACACCCATAGAGCTCATGTGCTTTGCCCTATATCATTTATGGGATGATGCACCTAAACCAGCATGCCCCCAACTGGCTTAGCGATACTAAAGGGTCAGGCAATTGATACAGGGACCAAATGAGGTTTGTCAAATACCTTGAGATGGAAGGGTCAGCACCCTCTTCAATGCCCTCAACGTTGGAGCAGAATCAGAAATATCGACCATAAGGAGACTTGTAACCCACCACAAGTTGGTGACCCCTATAGGAGAAAATTTCTCCTATATTTGTCCTCAACCGGCAACCAACAACCCTTTACAGCTACCAGATAGCACGAGCCATCCATTGTGTGCTCTCACCCATCTGCTATGATTGTATGTTTGGAGGTGGGCCTTCCAACCCCGAAGGTATGACTTTTCATTATGTAATTGGTTGTTTATGCTTGCTTTCTTGGGCACTCTTGTTCCCTTGTCCCAACTTGGTGGTTAATCTTGTATCCTAGTCCCGTGGGATTTCCTCTATCGGCCACCAACTTTAGGAGTTGCACTACATGAGAAACCCTAATTTTGGTTGTGGGCTCCCCCTTCCCAACACCATATCTTTCAATCCCCTCCATTCATTATAAACCCTTTCTACAATTTTCTCATCTGGGTCCACATTTTTCCATTGTGTCCACAAGGTGTTAGCCTTCGCCCTCCCCTTGTCCACACTTTGGGTTGGGACTGGGACGATGCCCCAGAGATTGATGCAGCGAAAAAGAAACATAAAAGCATAATTTGGCCACTTACAACAAGAAATGTACCACAAAATGCAAAAGATGGTCAGGACGTAAAAATTTAGCATGTAGGCAAAAGCAAAACATGAGCTCTAACCCCTATTACCATGGCCATCACCCAGGTTCATGTTATCGCTCAAACTAGCAAGGGTCCTAGTGTTGATTTTTGTAGCATTGGATGTGCTCTTGCCTCGAGATTTTGCAAAGAGGCTAAGACACATGCATTCTCCAATACCGAGAAATCATTTGGGAAAATTCCACCTAGAGATGATTTAATTAAAATAATTAACTTTCTTAAATGGTTCCCTAAGTCTAAACTTAGGAAATCTAGTTAATTAAAAGGTATTAATTAAATCTGGTGTGAATCTTCTAGAAGAAGACGAAGATCAACTCTGAGTTAATATTAGCCTTTAATTATGATTTAATCTTGGTCGTTGGAGCTCCAACAAGAGATTATAAGAAGGAGCTTGATGGGCATTTGGAGAACACATCGAATGAGAGATCAGAGATCAAATTTCTCAAGAGTAGCAGCATTGAATTGCTGGAGTGAGATCGAGTAATCTTCTTGCAGTGAGGGGCAAGGATAGTACTCTAGAGGATAGTTTTCCAAATCCCGACAGTACAAGGTGGAGAAGGCATAGAGTAGTTCAGTGAGGCAACGCAGTGCCACACAGAGGCAACACAGAGCTTCAGAGGGAGTTTGAAATCCAGCTGGGAGAGTCAAGATCCAGTGCCAAAAGTCAGGGTGTGAGACTGGAGGTCCAAAAGGTCGAATTTCGAGACAGCAAGAGATCAGCAGAGGAGGTGACATAGAGCCTAGCCAGTGTGATGCAGATCTGCGTAGGATTGACGCAAAAGCTGTGTTGAGGCAACGTGGGGTCAGTGAGCCATCCCCTGATCAGTGTCGAATCTCTCGAATCAGTGTGAGATTTTTCTCCCTAACTCTTTGCCAGCATTTCTCTGTATCATATAGCCAGTTTGGGCATCCAACGATTTGTACTTAGATTTACTCTAGCATAATAATTAAAACCCTCAGTTGCTGCACCAATTTTCCCACATTGGGTTTTTCCGGGGAAATTGTCCAAAAACAATTGTGTTGATGTGTGTTTATTTCTCTCTAGTGCAATATTTAGTTTCTGTAGTATTTTATTTTGCGTAGGCTACAGTGTATATATTTCAATATTTGTCGTATAAAACTGCAAGTAACTTGTTCCAGTAATTTAACAATTAGGTGAAATATTATCAATTTGTTGTAGTAGGAATCGGGTAACCGATTTTTCACATGGTATCAGAGCACAGATCGTGAGCAGAAGAGCTCAGTTGTAGAAAGGAAGAGGGAGTTCGAAATTACTATTGAGGTAGCAATTCGAAACCCCAAAGGCAGCGTTGTCCTTCGGCCAAGGAGGTCGAAGTTTTGAGGAGAAATCGATTTCTCTGAGTGAGTTGACAAAGAAATGCAATTCTTCAGATCAAAGATTTCCATAGGCAGAAGGGAGCAATGTAGTTTCCTTGCATAACAGATCTTCAACTAGGACACAATTATTTTGCAGCAATTGTTGGCAGAATAGCATCAGAAGGAGAGAAGAGCACATACTGAGGGAATTCCTTCCTCATAGGGTTTCTAGGCAAAAGTTTGAATTTTCTTAGAAAGATAGTAGTAGTTGTGAGCAGGATTTATCACTCCATAAGGGAGTGCAAATAGCTAAGCAGCAGCTGCGCAGACGAGAAGAGGGAGCAATTTGACTTTTTCAGGAGAGATGGCATCAGCTGGGTTGAGAGATTAAGATCGATTGGATGGAGCCTCCAACCATGTGATGTGGAACGCTGGTATCTCCTGCCTTCTAGATGAGCATGATCTCAAAACTTATGTCAATAGCGTGGTAGTTGTACGAGTCGATGCATATCCGCTCAAGAAGTATAACGCTGAGATGGCGAAGACTAAGAGGCTCATTCTCGATGGGGTTCGAGATCATGTAGTATCCCATATAGCTGGCAAAGATACTTCCCGGCAGATGTGGGAAGCCTTAGCTACGCTATACGAAGGATCTTCCAAGTAATGGAAGATGTACTTAGAGAAGAAATTGAGATGCACAAGGATGCAAAAAGGGGAGCAAGTAGACCCCTTCCTTACAAGGCTTCAAGATGTCTGAGACCAGTTGTCTTCAATAGGATCAACACCCCAGCCCTCAAAGTTTGTACGATTTGCGCTCAATAGCGTTTCTGAAGATTAGCAAGTTTTTGTCCAGAGCATCCTGGGCAGAGAAAAACTCCCAGATTGGGAACGTGTGTGGGTTGATTTGCAGTAGGAGGAGATGAGGCGTGATCTGGTGAAGGCCACCATCAATGGCAGTAGCAGCAATGGGACGAAGCAGGTGAAGGAAGAGGAGGATGTGGCCCTTCCATCAAAGGGGCAGCAGGAGCAGCGTAGAAGAAAGAAGCATATTTCGAAGATCAAGTATTTCAGGTGTGGCGAGCTGGGCCACTACAACACTCAGTGTCCTCTCAGAAAGAAGGACAAGGAGGAGAAGCAAGATCAACAAGTTGCATCCGTAGAGATCGACAAGTTGTCCTCTAGACTGGAGGAAGATTTTGCCATGGTTGTCGAGATGCCTCTAGGGGTGAGGTGGGGCAATCTGGAGTTGTAGCCCCATAGAGCTACAGGTTGGGCAGGGTTCTTGAGGAGGTCCACCTCATGAATCAGTACCTTGCTATGGGAGCCCAGGACATGCAATAGCAGGATGGACCAGTGGCAGTTGGTGCAGTCAGGTGCCGAAGTGACAGATGCAATAGCTAGTAGCAGGTCGGAGGCTAAGCAGCGCAGAGCAGAGTTGTCAGCGTTGCAGTTGGCACAACGCAGAGTCAGCAACAAGATAGAGGCTTCAGTGATAGTGTAGAGGCTAGCAGCAATCAGAACTCGGACGACGGATGCGTCATAATGAACACAGTTGGTTCAGTATTTGGATGCTTTTCCATTGCAGATGTTGTAGTTGCAGCAACAGTAGATGGAGAGGGTTGCAATGCAGATGCAATAGTTGACAGCAGTTCAACAGGGTCAACAGCAACACAGATGCAGCCATAACAGAGTTGCGCAGTAGTTGGAGGGCAGTATAGTTGGACATCAACAGCGCAGCAGGAGATAGTGTAGAGACAGAGTGATGCTTCAGCAGGTTGCAGTACTAGAGCACATTCCTCGCTAAGAGGGAGTGTTGATTTTTGTAGCATCGGATGTGCTCTTGCCTCTAAGATTTTGCAGAGAGGCTAAGACACATGCATTCTCCAATACCCAGAAATCGTATGGGAAAATTCCACCTAGAGATGGTTTAATTAAAATAATTAACTTTTTTAAATGGTTCCCTAAGTCTAAACTTAGGAAATTTGGTTAATTAATGGGTATTAATTAAATATGGTGTGAATCTTCTAGAAGAAGACGAGGATCAACTCCCAGTTAATCTTAGCCTTTGATTATGATTTAATCCTTGTCGTTGGAGCTCCAACAAGAGATTATAAGAAGGAGCTTGATGGGCACTTGGAGAACACATCGAATGAGAGATCAGAGATCGAATTTCTCAAGAGTAGCAGTGTTGAGTTGCCAGAGTGAGATAGAGTGATTTTCTTGCAGTGAGGGGCAGGGATAATAGTCCAGAGGAGAGCTTTCCAGATCCGGAAAGTACAAGGCAGAGGAGGCATAGAGCGGTTCAGTGAGGTAGTGCAGAGCTTCAGAGGGGGTTCGAAATCCAGCTGGGAGAGTCAAGATCGAGTGTTAGACGCTGTGGAGTGAGATCGGACGGCTAGAAGGTCGAATTTCCAAACAACAGGAGATCAGCAGAGGTGACACAGAGCCTAGCCAGTGTGACGCAGATGTGCGTAAGATTGACGCAGCGCTGTGCAAAGGCAGCGTGGGGCCAACTAGTCAGCCCCTGATCAATGTAGGATCTCTCGAATCAGTGTGAGATTTTTCTCACTAACTCTTTGCCATCATTTCTATATATCGCATAGCCAGTTTGGGCATCCAACGATTTGTACTCAGATTTACTACTGCATAATAATTAAAACCCTCAGTGGCTGCACTAGTTTTCCCACATTGGGTTTTTCCGAGGACATTGTCCAAAAGAAACTGTGTTGATGTGTGTGTTTATTTCTCTCCAGTGCAATATTTCGTTTCTGGAGTATTTTATTTTGTGTAAACTGCAGTGTATGTATTTCAATATTTGTCGTAGAAAACTGCAAGTAATTTAACAAGTAGGTGAAATATTATCAGTTCACTGCAATAGGAATCGGGTAACCGATTTTTCACACCTAGGAGGGGATCCTACAGAGCAACTACTAGGTCAAGGGGCAACAATGGAGCGATAACCCACTGTCACCTCAGCTAAGACTCCCTGCTATTTACAAACTTTTACCAATAGGAGGAGACCCGGTATAAGAGGACTGATAAGGATGAGTAGATTAGTGAATGGATAGAGGGTGATTCCCAGAGCCTATTCGCAAGAGAGACTCAATTATGTGGCTTACTTGCTTAAGAAGTAAGGTGATGGGCTTTCTGGGAAGGGCTAGGAGGATACTTAAGCCTAGGATTTGATAATATCTCTTGACAAGAGGCTTCCTAGGTCTAAGGATCCTTGTGGAGAAATTGCTTAGATGTAATCCTTTAGAATATGAGTTACAAAGTTTTGGGACCACAGAGAAGCCAAATGGAACCAAACTAGGTCAAGGGTATGGAGTTGATCACTCAAAGAGGGGCTTGACCTAATTGGGGAGGAGAATAGGATAAAAGGACTAATTTTCTTTTGAAATACAAATACAATGACCTAGGTGAGGACACTAACCCAAATCAGCCTAGGGAAACAGATCATCTCGTGGCTAGGACTGGCTATATCTCGGGATTCCACCATCGGAATTGCTTGAAATTTGGAGTACCCCTTGAGCAAACTATAGTGCAGTAGTGGACCAATTTTCAAGCTATTTGGATGGCTACATAGGAATTTGTTTGATGCCCCAGGTGAACTTCTAGGGCTAGGCCTAGAAATTGGAAAAGTGAAGAAAAGAGGTAAATTTGACCACCAAAGTGATACAAGGATCAATGCCTTATTGCTTGGGCTTAATGGAGTCAAGATACACATAGATCACGAATTTTCGTGAGCTAAGGAGCCCTAATTGATCTTTATTAGCCCCTCCAAGGGCAGCAACTAGATCAATAGAGATTTATACTTCAAATTTGCGGAGGCAAAGTTTCAAGGTTTCTAACCTAAGAGGGGCCTCTAGGAACATTCACCCAATCCATCAAAGGTCAATGCATGCATTTGATCATTTATTCAAGGTTCCAGAAGAATTTCGCATTACATTTAACCCATACAAGAATAAAGATAACAACATACACGCAGTAAACCAGTAAAATAACAAGAATAGCATCAAAATTTCGACTTACATAACAAAGAGAGTACATCCATTTATCAACATCACATTAGAGAAGCTCTATTAAAATTGACAACTAGGGTCAAACTCCATGTGGGTCATCTTATTCATGGATGATACTATTTCTATTAGATTCCTCTCGTTGAGAGGTGTAGGATTGATCTAAAGATCATCCGATTCCGATAAGTATTTATGGAGATATGAATTTATTTTGATTATGGAATAATTATCAAGTCGACCAACAACTCATGTAGGCTCAGAAGCCCAATAGTCACATCTATTCAATCATCAACAGTTGTGTATAAATACAGGAGGCCTTTTCCTCATTTGAACTCACTCAACTCATCACATCTCTCTCTCTCTCCAGCGCAGAAAAGAGACTCTTCTCCTACTGCGCAGAGACTCTTCTCTCACATGTGTGGAAGGAAGGTGCAAAATTTAGGGTTGCAACTGCAAATCAGAAGTTTGACCAGCGTTGACCATCAGACTCCCTCCTCAAAACTACACTATAGGTGAATCTGGATCTCCTCTGAAGGCTGCATTTTTTGGTGAAGGTTTGCAAGATATTGTCTACCCTAGTTTCGTTGATATAGGGTTTGCTGCAGCTGATGTAAATCAGATTTATGTACTATTTCTCTTTCTTGAATTATTGAAGATAAAAGAAGATTTGATCAAAGGGTTTCCCCACATTGGGGTTTGTCCTTGGCTAGCCGCCACATCTTGTGTCTCTTGTCTTGGCTTGTTTTCTATCGATCGTTTAATGTTCTATCTGCACTTTAATTTATGTACATGTGATTGCTAATCTGTGGATAATAAAAAGAAAGATAAGTAAACTGCTATAAGCATAGAACATACTATAACTTAACATGGTATCAGGGCTGAGGTGAAGACAAAGCCCGAGCAAGAGCAAGAGCAATCACCGAAAAGAAGATTGGCAAGGCTATCCTAAAAGAACTATGGGGTCCTCAACACTCCTCCCTGCCGAAGACAAGCTCCGTGAGAAAGTTTACTATCACACCATGAGAAAGCTGACTATCACAGATGGAAGATGTCTATCGATCTAACCTTAGAAGATCAAGGAGTGTTGGACCATGTGAGAGGCAATATTGTTGAGCCTCCAGCAAATGCACCCACCACTGCCAGGAACAAATGGAAAACTGGTGAAGTCAAAACAAAGAAGATCATCCGGGACTCTATCGACAAGCGCTTGGTGGCCTACATCTGCGACCTGAACACCTCCAAGGAAATCTACGATAGACTGGTGAGTTTATTTAAAGTTCATGATGCAAATCAAGTTTTGTTTCTTAGAAATAAGTTGAAGGAAATTAAGAAGGGCAAAGATGAGAGTATGCAAGCATACTTCTTAAGAATCCCTGAGATCAGGAATGATCTCCTATCTATTGGGGAGACTATTACGGATAGCGAAATGACACTCACGACTCTTGGAGGATTACCATCCGAATGGTATGTGTTGAGGACTACTCTTCTGAACAATAATGTAATTCCTGGTTTCAAGGAATTAATGGCTAGATGCATTCAAGAAAAATCAAGGGTAGAAGAGCAAGAAATGCCCATGCCTAAAGGTCCTCCTGCTGCCTTTTCTTCTCATGCTAAGAAAAGTAATAATTCCGAGACTAAATAAAAAAGAAAGACTGGACCTAAGGGTGGAAGAAAGGACGATGTTACATTTACGATAAAGCAGGTCACTATGCGAGGGAGTGCCCTAATAGAAAGGACTCACACCAAGACGATGATCAAAATCACTCTCATGGCAATCAAAGGAATGGCAAATTCAATAGCAAAGGTAAAACGAGTGTTGGAAATCAAGGAAGAGAACAACCATTCAAGAAGGCTAGAAATTCCAGGTATGAATCCAACATTGTTGAAAATAAGCAGGATGAATATTATCTACCAACTACTCTATCTACCTCTGCTCCTTCGGACCCAATGGGAATTTGCCTCATTGATAGTGGTGCCTCAAGGCACTTCACTGGTTACAAAGAAGTTCTCCATAATCTGATAGAGAGAGAAACTAACCTGGAAATTGTCCTTGGAGATAATATGAAATATCCAGTGAAAGGTGTAGGCAATGTCTCTCTTAAATATACAATCCACTTACAGGATGTATTATATGTACCTAACCTCAAAAAGAACCTGGTGTCCATTTCGGCAATGGAAGACAAAGGCTTACAAGGTGGCCTTCATCAATGGCAAGGTAGGTGCATGGAAAAACAATATTAAAGATGCCTTCACTCTTGGGTTTTCAGTTGATTCATTATATCAGGGCGGAGGAAGTCCGCTAGGTGTCATGTCTTGTGACACATCTCAAGCCTTGATCGAGAATCAAACCGAAAAGAAGATCAAGATCTTAAGGACTGATAATGGAACTGAATATGAATCTTACGAGTTTCATGACTTTTGTAAAGAGGTTGGCATTAAGAGGGAGACAACTACACCATATATTCCTGAACAGAATGGTATGGCGGAAAGGAAGAACCGTACAATTGTGGAAGTTGTCTGTGCCATGCTCCATGATCAAAGACTTCCGAAGTTTCTATGGGCCGAAGCTGCAAACACCACCGTATATGTACAAAACAGATGCCCTCATCAAGCATTGGGTTCCAAGACTCCTGAAGAAATGTTCACCGATAAGACACCTGACGCATCTCATTTTAAAATTTTTGGAAGCCCTGTATATTTTCATGTGCTAAAAGAGAAAAGGAATAAATTGGGTGCATCTGGAGAAAAAGGAATCTTCATGGGCTATGGTGAAAATACTAAGGGCTATAGAATCTATGTAGCCAATCAAAGGGAAGTCGTGATTAGTCATGATGTCACCTTTGATGAAGATATGGCTCTCTCAGCAAGATGAACAATCTTCCTATAGTGAGGAGCTCTCAAAACGCTGACACCAAGGAACCGAAAGAAAAAGAGTATGACAAGATATTTGCACGTATTGCCAGAGATACCACCATCCGCTCAATCATAGCCCTTGCAGCTTCACTAGGATGGAAACTACATCAGATGGATGTTAAGATCGCATTCTTGCATGGTTCGATCAAAGAAGAGGTCTACGTGGAGCAACCCGAAGGATTTCAGATTTATGATCGAAAATCTCATGTGTGCAGGTTGAAGAAGGCCCTCTATGGGCTGAAGCAAGCACCCCGAGCATGGTATGAGACGATCTATAGCTACTTGATGAAGCTGGGATTCACTAGGAGTAACGCCGACCCTAACTTCTACTTTGAGGTTGTAGATGACAAACCTCTCATACTGGTGTTGTATGTAGATGACCTCTTCCTAACAGGTGCAGGCCCTCTCATTCAGAAATGAAAGAGGGAGTTGGCTTCTGAATTTGAAATGAAGGACCTAGGACTGATGCACTATTTCCTAGGACTTGAAGTTTGGCAGAAGCTAAGGGAAATTTTCCTATCTCAAGGAAAATATGTGGTGAAGATATTGGAAAGATTCGGTATGGTAGACTGCAAGCCTGTAACTACCTCGATGGAGCTTGACTTCAACAAGTTAAGTGGTAGTGCTGCTGGACCTATTTTACAAGATGCTACCAAGTATCGGCAACTCGTCGGAGCGTTAATGTTCTTAGTGAACTCCCATCCAGATATATGCTTTGCAGTCATCACATTAAGTCAACGTATGGTTGAACCTCATCACATACATTGGATTGGTGCCAAGAATTTGTTAAGATATCTTCGTGGCACAATTACATATGGGCTAAGATACACTGTCAGAGATGTGAGACTACTTTGATACATTGATGATGATTGGGCAGGCAATGTGGTGGATCATAAGAGCACTTTCAGGTGTTGTTTCTCCTTGGGATCTGCTTCGATATCCTAGATGAGCAGGAAGCAGAAGTCGGTGGCTCTGAGCACCGCCGAGGCAGAGTATATTGCAGCTAGCATGGCCTCCTGTGAGGCAGTCTGGTTGCGAAAGCTCTTCAGTGAGTTGTTTGGATTTACATTGGATACTACTGTGATCCTATGTGACAACCAGAGTGGGATTCGTTTGTCAGCGAATCCTATATTTCATGATCACTCCAAGCATATCAATATCAAGTACCACTATATTCGAGATATGGTACAGCAGGGAACTATAAGGCTCCAACATATCGGTACAGATGAACAGGTCGCCGACATTCTGACAAAGCCCCTAGGAAAGGTCAAATTTTTTACTTTCCGAGAACGACTTGGTGTCGTTCAGAAACCCTTTGATGAGGGTCCTGTATGATGTATGGAGCTCTTGTAGCTCCGGGGGGATGCGGGGTACTTCTTGGAGTGACATATGACCACAGGGTGACTCACCATCCCCTGGTGGTGTATGTGTACAGGGAAAAAAAATCAAACTTTCCCTGTGATACCCCGTGGCGACTATGTAGCAAGATGATTAGTTCTCCTGTGAGGTCTGGATGATGTGTTCTCCATGAGGATTATGTAGCAGGATGATTAGTTCTCCTGTGAGGTCTGGATGATGTGTTCTCCATGACGATTGTGTAACAAGTTGATTAGTTCTCCTGTGAGGTCTAGATGATGTGTTCTCCATGACGATTGTGTAGCAGGATGATTAGTTCTCCTGTGAGGCCTGGGTGATGTGTTCTCCATGGCGATTGTGGACAGGATGATTCGCTCTCCTGTGGACAAGATGATTCGCTCTCTTGTGGACAGGATGATTTAATCTCCCGTGGACAGGATTGATTAGTTCTCTTGTTGAGGCATCCTACCCATGCAGTCTCGGACTCATGGGAAGTACCTCTCATCTAATCAATGAGCAGGGAAAAGAGGATAGGGACCATAGTAGTACCGATGGATGCATCATTGTATCTACCGTACTCCCTATGCTAGGATGACCTTCATTGATCTGGGATCAATGATACTGGTGACTAGTCTGGGACGAGTGGTGGGAGTTGTACCCACTATGACGCTGACTTCGGGTCAGTTGAGACTGGTCTGGGACCAATGGTACATACTCTGAGACTGATTTTGAGTCAGTGGAGGATGATACTGGTCTAGGACCAGTGGTAGGAGTTGTACCCACTATGACACTGACTTCGAGTCAGTTGAGACTGGTCTAGGACCAATGGTACACACTCTGAGACTAACTTTGAGTCAGTATGATACATCCTCGATCATTTCTTCTTCTTCATAATTTGGACAAAGTAGAGCAGAACAAAATAGAGCAGATCAAAACAGGGCAGAACAGAACAAAGCAGAGCAGAGTAGATCACAAAGGGTAGAATAGAACAAAGCAGAGAAAGCAAGATAAAGCAGAGGCAAGCAAGGGTCAAGCTGTACAGGGCAGTGCAGTTGATGGATGAATAGTAGAGACTGACAGACAAATTGCGATGAAGTTCTCCCTAGTTGAGAGGGAGTGTTAAAATTGACAACTAGGACCAAACTCCATGTGGGTCATCTTATTCATGGCTAATAATATTTTTATTAGATTCCTCTCATCGAGAGGTGTAGGATTGATCTAAAGATCATCCGATTCCGATAAGTATTTATGGAGATTTGAATTTATTTTGATTATGGAATAATTATCAAGCTGACCAGCAACTCATGTAGGCTCAAAAGCCCAACAGTCGCATCTATTCAATCATCAACAGTTGTGAATAAATACAAGAGGCTTTTTCCTCATTTGGAGTCACTCAACTCATCACATCTCTCTCTCTCCTGCATAGAAAAGAGGCTCTTCTCCTACTGCGCAGAAAGAGACTCTTCTCTCACATGTGTGGAAGGAAGGTGCAGAATTTAGGGCTGCAACTGCAGATCAAAAGTTTGACCAGCGTTGACCATCAAACTCTGTCCTCAGAACTGCGTTGTAGGTGAATCTGGATCTCCTCTGAAGGCAGCATTTTTTGGTGAAAGAATCAAGCCGATCCAACGTTTGGTTTGCAAGATATTGTCTGCCCTAGTTTGGTTGATGTAGGGTTTGTTGTTGCTGATGTAAATCAAATTTATGTACTGTTTCTCTACTGAATTATTGAAGATAAAGGAAGATTTGATCAAAGGGTTTCCCCACATTGGGGTTTGTCCCTGGCTAGCCGCCACATCTTGTGTCTCTTGTCTTGGCTTGTTTTCTGTCGATCGTTTAATGTTCTATTTACACTTTACTTTATGTACATGTGATTGCTAATTTGTGGATAATAAAAAGAAAGATAAGTAAACTGCTATAAGCATAAAACATACCATAACTTAACAAGCTCCAAAGACAATAGAGAAAATCCAAACACCATTGTGCATCAAGAAAAGCTCCAGAAAATTCATCCCAGCAAAAGGTGTGAAAATCTCACAAGAGATACTAATCCAATGCAAGTGATGATGATCAAAATGAATCATCTCACTTCTATTTATGCAATGACTAAGGAGTTTGATTTGCCTAATTTGGCCTAATTGAGCCCCAAATAATAACATTATGTGCAATAATAACATCCCTTGGTGACAAACCCACCAAGATAGCTCAATAACACGATAATAAGCCTCAGGAGCCATATTTGCACTTAAGAATTTGATAATAAATCTGAAATTTGCTTCTTAAGGTCCATTATTTTTTTAGATGTAAGAAGTTAGAGCAAGTGGTTTTAACTTTAAATTCACATTTTTTTCTTGCTCTTTCATTCACTTAACTTTAGGACTGTTTAAATGGTTTAATGCAAAAGATTGCTTTGATAATTTAACAACTTAATCTATCAAATCCTTAAAGGTGAATTCACTTGTGCAAACAATACCATTACTCAGCCAATCATCTCATAGTTTGTGGTTTGCATATCATAAGATGGAAATCAAGATAATGTGTCAATGATGTTCACTTCAAGCAAATTCATCTACACACTACCATTACTTCTCATGGTTGGAACATTGAATGAGCATGTTGGTGCTCCAATAAATTCATGGTAATTCATCCTCAATCCTAGTCTCGTCGAAACTCCCCTATTGACCTGTGGTTTTAGGGAGGGCACTACATGAAAAACTCGATTTTGGTTGCATGGTCTTGTTTTCCCTTTCCACATTTTTCACTCCCCTTTGCACATTACAAGCCCTATTTCATCATTTTCCTTCTCTGGGACCACAAGACCATCGGGTCCACAAGGCACTGGCACACCTCCCCTTGTCCACATATCTGGGTTGGGTCTGGAAATGTTGCCTCGATGGTTGACGCAACTAAAAGAAATTTAAAAGCATATCATGGCCACAAGAAAGAAACAAAAGAAGGAAAAAAAATTATAAAATGCAAAAGATGGTCGGGATATAAATATAGCACATGGGAAAAATCCAAGCATGAGCTCTAGCCCTTATTATGGCCATCACCCTGGTTCTTAGAGCCCCATCAGTGCCCCTACATCATTAAGAAACCCATGCATGTCCTAACCCCTGGTGGGCAATGAACTACCCCACCTTAAAGGCATAATAACTACTTACATCATACATAGCATGCTCTCATTCCCTGGAGCCACAAGCAGCAATACAAAGAAAAAATCAAGAAAAGGAAAAAGGCAAACATATATAGGTGGAAAAACAAAGGTCAGGGTAACTCATGTATCCACAATTGCTCCCTCCTACATCTATACACCAATATATAGACATCCCTCGTCATTGACACCCTTGAACCCATGACATTTGACCTTGAGACCCCCATGTCCCCATCCATTCATCGTCATTCATATGAGACCTATCAAATAAAGGATGTACCAAGGAACTGTCTTTCACCTTAAGGGCTGGAAACACCTAATAGGATTGTTTATTAGCCACTCCTACCTAGGGAGGTAACACTATTACGAGCTTGAAGGGAAGCCCACTATGAAGTCTCAATGTGCCCTTCATAAACAAGCTTGGTTCACTTAGATGCACTAATGAATTATTGTACCTGATGGTGAGGATGCAGCACTAGACATTATATGTAATTTGCAGGTGGTTTCATCATGGACTGGGCAACTTAATTGGGGCCCAAGTCCACCAAAGGATCATATTGACATCCCCTGGTAAAGTGTTGAGAGCCATGGGACTCCCATCATGTTTAGAGCATTATTTCACCCCATGGGCACCTTCAGCACTCTGCTCATTGGCCAACTATATTCACGAGATGATGCACTTGAACCAAAGTTCCTCAAATAGCTTAGTAGTGATCACATGGTTTAGCAACTAATCCAAGGCCCAAAGGAGGTTTGTCTCATCCCTTTCAGACATGGGAGGGAAGCACGATCATTAGAGCCCTTAGTATTGGAGCATTATAGGCTATTCTATCATCAGGAGACCCACAAGACTAGTTTTTGTGCCCCAAACTCACTTTGGGGCCCCACACAATGACTTGCATGGAGAGTTAAGGGCCATTCCCTAGTTCATGATTTATGGAGCCCTCTCACACATTTTGGCTCCAAGAGGACTCAACATGGCCCTCAATTTGACTAGCATTTGAATGGTTAATTCATAATTTGTAAAGGCTACTTGGTTCGCTTGTGACCAAGGAATGTATCTTGCCCATTTTTACAATGTTTGGGGGCTCATATGCTAAATTTTACCTAGTAGTACTCATATAAATAGAACTCAACTTCATTTGTATTGGATGATCATCACACTTGGGAATTTTGGCCTTCTTGGAAAATTCGCACTTTTTCTTTGATTGGCTATTGGATGATCTTGGATGCATTTCGATATTTGGAGTTGAAATTCGATCTTCTTTGGAGCTATCTCTTGATTTTTGGATGGATATATCATATTGTCATCTTGTAAATGCCTTTATTGAAGTTTTTGCTCTTGAATAATGTCTAATGTATGGAATCGTTGCACTTGATTAATGCTATATTGTGCCCCAATTGTTGAAGATTAATTTTTGAAAGCTATTTGGTTGGAAATTGCATATGCTACTTACAGCATGACATGTGATGATTGTTCCTAATGGATGAAATATTATTTTTCTCCATAAAACTCTATAAATTTTGAGTAGGTAAATATTGAGGGTTCGTAGCTAGCACATCAACTCTTGACCTCCTTAAGGATGATTTTGGCAAATCTAGAGCGTCTACGAATCCATAAGCCCAAAGGACAAGGCATTGGTCGAAGCCATTTGGTGATCAAACCTTTTTCTCTCCATAATTTCTCCTCCAAAATTTTGGTCCCCTCTTCTTGGATGACTAAGCTAGGGCATAGATAAAATTGCATTAGAGGAAGAATTGGTGGATTTCGGGAGCACATACATCAAACTTAGTGTCTTGTCTACAAGACCTCAAATTCTGGTAGGCATCCCTTGAGTCTCCATCCATAAAAATGCTTGCCCTAGGTGTGCCTTAGAAGGGAAACCCTAGCTCACATTCCTTTGACTTGGGGACTTCTTTGAGGGTTGTATGAGCATAGTACTCGGTAGAGTAAATCATAAGAGGCCCTTTCTTCTCCTTGCCTTGATCCTGGGAGTACCTTTAACCACAATAACTCACAAAACCCTAGGTCTTGTGCAAGATCATTCTAGGCCTCTTAAAGGAAGCAAATAGCCTTGTAGAAGCATCAAAACATCATATAGAGCTTCCTTTGAGAGATTTTACCTTATCAACTAGTACCATAAACCCTAGAAACATCAATCAAAGGCGATTATCTATCTACTGAGACTCCTCCCATCGATAAAAGTTCATAAAGAGCAGGGGACACTGGTTGTGGTGACAGTGGACCATTTTCACATTGTTATCACTTAGTCTAGCTCTTTGTCCTATAGGCTTTCCCTCCTTAGGGCCTGCTAGATTGTGTGGTAACAAACCCATGTTGTCTCATGTTTTGTTCAGGTTTTTAGGCAAGCAAATCAAGTGTCCCCATGCCATCTAGGACACAACACCCTCCTCCAAGATGCCTATTACCCCTTCTCGAAGGTGAGTTGTTCCCCTAAGCAAACAACCAATGGTCAACCTATACATGTACGCATCATGAAGAATGCCATCATACCATCTAGGTCTCCAACACTCCAAGGAAGTGTGCCATATAAGCATTAAGACAAGTCATGGCAATCCATGAGCAAGCAAGTTATCTCTAATGCATATCTGCATCATGGTACAACCAAAGGTAATCAACATACCATGCACCCCAAATCACATGACGCACCCCCAATTACGGTGTAAACAACTTTCAAAGTAACTCCAAAAACTCACAAATGTTAGTATTAGAAATTTCCCACCAAACAAAGGATTCAATCCCGTGGAAAAATGCTCATTGTTGCCACCAAAACCAGAGAAAATGTTTATTGCAACAAAGAAAATGGGATATGCTCCAATAATCAAGTGGAAGTAAAATGCATATTGCAAGAGAGGAAGATGATTTGCTTCAATTACCCTTTACCCATCATTATGAAGACAAATTAATTTTGCAGCAACAGAATAATTTTCGGGCATCAATCTATAATACTATTCGAACACCAGCAACAGAGATTAGATCCCCCACAAAACTGCTCCTTTTCTTGGGTGAAACATTGCACTTCTAGTGTAAGACCCAGTATCTACAAGTACAAATTCTTTTACCCCAAAAAAAATCATTCCTCTAGATGAAACACTATCGATTCACCCAACAAAGGTTGAGAACCTTTTGCAATTATGCCATCATTTTTCTTTTAGCAGGGAATCATTTTGGCAACCTGACAGAGGCCTCTCAGATTAATTCATTAGGTTGGAAAATTGAAAATGCAAGATATCCATGCCATGTGGCATGGGCATTTTGATGCTACAAGCAGGAGATTGTTACCCACCGCAAGTAGGTGACCCCATCGGAGAAACTTTCTTCTATCATCTCTTTAGCCGACAATCGACAATCCTTGATAGCCACTAATAGCTGATGATGATGTGTCATTCATATCTCCGCCACCTGCATCAATCATATGTTTCCCCGCCCATCTAGCATGAGCACATGTTGGAAGGTGGGATTTTGATCAAAATGTACTTTATCCATTTTTGCAATGAGGTGCTTATGCTTGTTTGTATTTGGAAATTTGACATGGATTATCAAGTAACTTGGAAGAAAGAAGGGTTTTCGCTGTGATCTAGTTCCTTCACCTTAAATATGGGGCTAATTTTAAATCCTACTCCAGCAGGACCTCCCCTAATATCTAAATAAGTATAGGAAGGGCACTGATTGGGAAGCCATGATTGAGATAGTGTAGCCCCATCTCTCCCTGTTCCATACTTACCACTTTCCATCTCACATTACAAGCCCCCATTCCACCTCCATTCTTCAGGTTCAACTGACCATTAGCTCAATGGGATTTTGGCATGAACATATCCTCACCCCCGCGTAGGGCCTGGAAATTTGCCTTGGGAGGTTGATGTAGATAAAAGAAATAAAAAGAGCATATGATGGCCACAAGCAAAACAAATCAAAATCAAAATGAAAAAGATGGTCAGGATATTCAAATTAGCACGTGAGCAAAAGCCAAGCATGAGATCTACCTCACTCATATGACCATCACGCAGTTCCTGGTCCAAAGTTGCCCTATCTCATAAATGACAAGGAACACTTGCATGTCCCAACCCTTGATGGGCGATGAACTACCCCATCCTTAAGGGGGTAATAACTACTACTCATCATACAAAGCATGCTCTCATTCCTTAAGTTATGAGTAGTAATACAAAGAAGAATCAAGAAAAAGTAAAACGCATAAGAGGGGTGGTAAAACAAAGGCTGATTTGGTAACTCATGCATCCACGATTGCTCCTTCCTCAAATCTATACATCCAGGATGAGGACCCACATTAGGTTGGTCCCCTTGACCATAGCACTTGGCCATGAAGTCCTCTCCCCTTTGTTTCATCATTATTCACATGGCACCTATCGATTGAAGGGTGGCCTAAGGACACGTCACATCCCCTTTGCGGTTGAGAACACCTAATATGGTCATCTATTAACCACTACTACCTACGGAGGAAAGATTATTACATGACCAAAGCCACAATTTTGGAAGGGAAGTGTAACGAACAAAGTTCGTACTTCGCAATAATCTTCAAAGCACTTGGAATACGAAGACATCCATTGAGGACAAAAATATATAATATATTGAATAATGTATAAAATAATTGATATGATATTGTTACAAATGAGGACCCACTTATATACCTAGAGCAGGTGCCCCTTCATGAACAATCATGTCCTTAGAGGCATGCCTCTTCATTAACTAATTATTATTTAATTAACTATTAGTATGATTATTATTTATTTATTTAAATTTATATTATTTTTATATTTTTATTTTATTATATTTAGAACATTGCTTTCCTCTTAAGAAAGCTTTATCCTCAAATCTTATTGCTGAGAAGGCAGGGCATTTGTTTCTTTGTCTTATAATCTATTTGCATCTTTCATAATTCTTCGAGTTGTCATCTTCGATGATATAAGATGATAGGATCCTCTCAGTGATAAACAAAATTGTCAAACTAAGAAGGGATCTAACCATCCTAAATCAATGTTCTGTTGAACTTTGCAATTATTTGATGACTGGGATAAATTTGTGAAAATTCTATACTGCAACAACTGATTTATTTTACCTACTTATTTTCCAATAAGTTATTTATGAAAAACCCTTCAGTAAATATTAAAATAAATTATGTTGCAGATATCAATTTGGTAGCAATTCATATACCCTTAAAGGGATTGCGCAGTCCTTATCGGGAAGAAAATCCAAGGAAATCTCTCTAAGTGAGACGACAAAGAGGTACGATTTCAAGTTCGTGAGTTTGTGTCGGCAAAGAGAGTAACACAGAGCCTCAACGCAGTGCTTGAAGGGCACAGTTTTTGTCAGGGAAAAAATCTGCCGGAAAAGAACGAAGACACGTAGAAGGGGAATTTTCTCCTCGAAGAAATTTCTACCAAAAAGCTTGAATTTCTCACTTGCTGAGCAGCGGAGCAGTGCTAAGCAGTGACTAGAGGAGTCAGTTCGACAGTCTCAAAGATCAGGACAAGTTGGAAGGTGCTTCCAACTATGTCACATGGAAGACCAGAATCTTAGCTATTCTGCAGGAATATGATCTCGAGGCCTACGTCAATAGTGTTGTAGTTGTTCTTGCTGACAACGATCAAAAGAAGAAGTACAATGCTGAGCTGGGAAAGGCAAAGAGGCTCATTCTCGATGGAGTTCGAGATCATGTGGTCTCACACTTGTAGGGAAAGGATACAGCCCGAGAGGTGTGGGAAGCCTTGTCGTCACTATATGAAGGCTCTTCCGAACAGCAGAAGATGTATTTAGAGCAGAAGTTGCAGCAAACCTTGATGCAGAAAGGAGAAGGGGTGAACCTCTATCTTCAGCGTCGTCAAGAAACTAGAGACCAGCTTGCTACAGTGGGGTCCACTCCTCAGCCAACCGTAATAATGAGGATAGCCTTAAATGGAATCTCAGACAAATGGCAAGTTTTCGTCCATATTCGACAGAGAAAAGCTACCTTCATGGGAGAAGATGTGGGCGGCTCTTCAACAAGAGGAGTTAAGGAGGGGCCTATTAAAGGTCAACCTCAAAGGTAGCAGTGGGAGTGGCACAAAGATGGAGGAGGAGGAGGAGAACGCAACTCTAGCATCGAAGGGACAGCAGAAGCCGAAGCAAAAAAAGGACATTTCGAAGGTGAAATGTTTCAATTGTGGCAAGATGGGCCACTATGCATCCTAATGTCCTTTGAAGAAAAAGGATAAGGATCAGAAACATGATCCTAACGCTGCTTCAGCAAAGATTGACGAGGTGGAGTTTGCCATGAATGCCCATGCATCTCTAGGAGGGAGATGGGGCGATATTGAGTTGTAGTCAAGAGGACTACATTTGGGCAAGATCCTTGAGGAGTCCACCTCTTGGATCAATTCCTTGCTACGGGAGCCCAAGATTCAACAGTAGCGAGATGGACTTAGTGTCAAATGATGCAGTGGAGTGTTTGGAGGACAGATGCGGTAGCTTGGGACCAGAGATTGATCAGCGCAGAGCAAGGTTGGCCGCAGTGCAGTTGGCACAGTGTAGGAGTCAGCAAAAGATTCAGAGGGTCAAAATCAACAGCAGTCAGATTCCAACATTCATTGTATTATGTTGACCATAGTTAAGCTCATCTAATTTTGGATGTTCTTCAATTGATTCTCTCAGCAACTGAATTGTAGTACGGATACAGTGTTAGTAGTGACAGTGCTAGCAGCATAGCAGAGGCAGCGTTTGAGAGGGAACTGTAGTACAAATGCAACAGTGGCAGTGGCAATGTCATGGGCAGAAGTATGTTTATTTGGGGTAGCATCGGATGTACTCTAGCCATGAAAATTGGTGCAGAGGCTAAAGTACATGAGATCTCCAAGACCCAGAAATGGTCTGGACAGATTGTGCCTGGTTTGGGAGATATTAAAATAATTAATATTTTTAATGGAGTTCCTAAGTCTAAACTTAGGAAAAATAAAATATCAATGGATATTAATATAAAACTGGGTTAGAAGGTTCCAAAAGTCATGGATCAAGCCAAATCTAATCTTAGCCATTGATTAAAGATTTAATCTCGGTCGTTGAAGGACCAACCAAGAATGATAAGAGGAGGCTTGATGATCAATTGGAGAATACACCAGAGTGATCAGTGATTTGATTTGCTAGAGCAGGGTTGCTAAGCAAAGTCAAATCAATGATCAACAACGAGGGGTAGTGAGTACTGGATGGAGAGGCAGAGACAGTGCCAAGAGACCAGTGCAGAGGCAGAGGGAGAGAGAGAGACAGCTAGAACAGGCCATGCAGGGCCCAGCAGAGACAACGCAGAGGCCTGAGGGACTGCGTCATCCATGCAGAGAGCAGCTGGAGTGGCGCGGAGGGTCCCAGAGGCTTGCAGTGGCTCAGAGCGCTGACATAGAGGCCAAAAGGGCTAGCACAATGCTTTAGAGTCGTTGTAGAGGGTTTCGTGGGACAGGTTTTCTGAAAACCTGTTTCCGAATAGAGAGGTATTGCTGCCAGTTATTCTTTTCTTTGTCGAGTGAGCCAGTTAGGCACCCAGTTGTACTCAAGGAAATACTGCATAAAAATAAACCCTCATAATAGCTGCACTAGTTTTCCCGCATTAGGTTTTTCCCACGGACATTTGTAAAAAAATAACGGTGTCACTTGTGTGTTTGTTTTCTTTGATCTATAGATGTGGAAACTGTATTGTGTTTATTTCGTTATTTATATGTTTTAAATAACTTGTTCGAATTTAACAAGTAAAAGAAATAAACCTGCAGAATATAGATTAAATCTATAACAAATAGACCTAGAAATTTCAACCTGGTATCAGAGCCAAGTTGCAGATCACAGGAAAGTTGAAGGCATCAACTAAGCAGAGCATTTGCAACAAAATCAGTTGTCCCAAGTGATAGAAGTTGATCTTTGTAAAAGCGACTGAAGAAGGGTTGACGCAGAGGGACTACGTCATTAGTCCGAGCCAGAGAGAGGCCAACGCAGAGGCTGAGGAGGGCAGAGAGAGGCTCACGCAGAGACCACGAGGGTTGACGCAATGGCTGAGGGAGTTGTTTTTGCCAATGTCGGGATTGCACAAAGCCTAGAAGCTCAATCCTTCAATTGTTGGGGCATAGGAAGCTGTGGGCAGTCTGTGGAAGCAAAGTTGGTGTGGTACTGTTGACAGAACAGTACCTAACAGGGCAAAACCAAGGTAGAGGGAGTTGCTACCGAGGTACATTTCTAGCCAAGGAATCCGGATCAGTGTTGCTGGTGCACAGACGATCGGAGAGGGCAACTTGACAATTGGCAAAAGGATTCCAGGAGGGAAATCGGGAGTCAGAAGGGGTCCAGCAGAGAACTTCTAGGCGAGAAGTAGAGAGACTCAGCAAGAGTCGAAAGGAGAACTTTCAGAGGGAAGTAGAGAGACTCGGAGGAGTCGACAGAAGAGCAGCGAGATGGTCGTGAATGGGCTGAGGGATCAAGACAGGCTGGACGAGGCGTCCAACCTTTTAGTCTGGAAGGTCAATATCTTGTCCATTCTAGATAAACATCGCATCAAGGGCTTCGCCTTGAGAACAATGGCTATCCCAGTTGACCCGGTAGTTAATGAGAAGTACGAAGAGGCAATGGCCAAGGAAAAATGCATCATCTTTAATGGGGTCAAGGATCATGTGGTCCAACATATTGCCGAAAAGGAGATGGCAAACGAAGTGTGGGACACCTTGAAGACGTTGTACCAGCACACTTTCGTGTAGAGGCAGATGATACTTGAGAATCAACTACGGTCATACCAGATGCAAAAGGGGGAGCAGATAGATCTCTTCCTTGGTCAATTAAAGGAGATCCAAGAAAAACTGACTTCCATAGGGGCCACGCCAGATGAAGAGATGATGGTAAGAACGAAGAGGAAGAGGATGCAGCTCTGGCATCTGCGAGAAAGCAGGAAAAGAGGAAGAAGAAGGACCTCTCCAAGGTCAAGTGCTTCCAGTGTGGGGAACTGGGTCATTATGCGAACTAGTGCCCGAGGAAGAAGAACAAGGGAGAGGCGTCTAACTCTAAGACAACGCCAGTGAAGGTGGAGAAGGAAGTCGAGGAGGATAATGATTGTGCCATGAGTGCTCACGTACCTCTAGAGAAGAGGTGGAAAGACATCGAGCTATAGTCAGGAGGACTATAGGTGATGAGGGGCAGAATCCTTGAGGTTTCCAACCTCTTGGATTATACCTAGCTACGAGAGCCCCAAACAGAGAGTAGCAGAATTGGCGATGTTAGTAGAGACAGATGCGGATGAAGCGGCAGACAATGCTACAGTGCAGAAGTCCCCGGGCAGTGCGAGGCTAGCAAGCTACAACAGTGCGAGAGGCACAGAGAATATTGCACCAGTGTAGGATGGCACAGAGAAGTGTGCAACGGTGTGAGATGTAAGTAGTTGTTGCAATAGCACAGAGGTCAATAGAGGGAGCAGTTGTTAGCGGTAGAGGGAGCTTCAGCATCGGGAGTGTTTCTAGCCTGACAGGGATTGTCAGTATGTCAGAAGTTGGGTGGATCAGCTACTTACTTCTTAGTAATTGAGTTGCAGTGCAATAGCACGATACAACATGATGAGAGGGGGATGCAGTGCAGATGCAGTGTTGGGAGGATGGACCAACAGCAGCAGGAATGCAGAGGGAGTCGTCGTACGGATGCAGCAGTGGCAGCGGCAGGGCCATGGGCAGCAGTACAGGATGGAGCAGTGCGGAGGATGTTGGGCAGGGAGGCCTAGCATCATCACAGGTACCGGTGCCATATAATCAGAGTGATGCTCAATGAAGAGTATTACTAGAGCACAGTCCTTGCTAAGAGGGATTATTGATTTGGGGTAGCATCGGATGTGCTTTAGCCATGAAAATTGGTGGATAGGCTAAAGCACATGAGATCTCCAAGACCCAGAAATGGTTTGGACAGATTGTACCCGGTTTGGGAGATATTAAAATAATTAATATTTTTAATGGAGTTCCTAAGTCTAAACTTTGGAAAAATAAAATATTAATGGGTATTAATATAAAACTGGGTTAGAAGGTTCCAAAAGTCATGGATCAAGCCAAATCTAATCTGAGCCATTGATTAGAGATTTAATCTCGGTCATTGAAGGACCAACGGAAAAGTATAAGAGGAGGTTTGAGGGTCTGTGGGAGAATACACCAGAGTGACCAGTGATTCGATTTGCTAGAGCGGGATAACTAAGCAAAGTTGAATCAGCGATCAGCAGCGAGCGGCAGTGAGTACTAGACAGAGAGGCAGAGACAGTGCCAAGAGACCAACACAGAGGCAGAGAGAGAGAGCAGCAGCTAGAGCAGGCCATGCAAAGCCCAACAGAGAAAACGCAGAGGCCTGAAGGACTGCGTCATCCATGCATAGAGCAGCTGGAGTGACGCAGAGAGTCCCAGAGGCTGCACAGTGCCTAAGAGGGCAGACGCAAAGGGGTTTGGGGCTGACGCAGAGGCCAGAAAGGCAAGCGCAATGCTTTAGAGTCGTTGCAGAGGGTTCGTGGGACAAGTTTTTTGAATACCTGTTTTCGAATAGAGAGGTGTCGCTACCAATTATTTTTTTCTCTGTCGGGTGAGCCAGTTAGGCACCCAGTTGTACTAAAGGAAATACTGCCAAATAATAAACCCTCCGAATAACTGCACCGATTTTCCCACATTGGGCTTTTCTGGGGATATTTGTCCAAAAATAACGGTGTCACTTGTGTCTTTGTTTTCTTTCAGCTGATGATCTATAGATGTTGAGACTATATTGTGTTTATTTCATTATTTATATGTTTTAAACAGAGTTGAGGGGGAGCGCCCCCCCCCCTCTTTCGAACCCATTCCCAATCCGCGCTCCGGGCGGGAGTGGCTCGGGAGCGGGTCGAGAGCGCACTCCCGATAAAAGAATTTCCATTCCCTATCAAAATCGGGATCAATTTTGGGAGCATCGTTCCTGTTGACCCTGCCGCCCGCACCTACCTACCAGTTAGCGAGAAAAGCCTTCAACCCCACAAGGTCTGGTTGGTGGCAGGGAACTCAGAGAAGGGGCTGTCACACTGATCCCAACTCTCTCCGTTTTAGCTATCTCCTAGGTTAGCTAAGGGGGGTGGTCCCTGTTTTCGCGCGGATTGGCACGGCAACGCTCAGACCGGGGGCTGTCACTCTGATCCCCGATCCCTCCGTTTAAGCCTGTCTCCCGCGGCTAAGGGGGGTAGACCCTGAGAGATGATGAAGACCAACTGTCGACCAGTTGGTTGGGAGACACGAGACACGATTAAGATAAGCACTAAATTGATTTGATCAATTAGCAGACCAGTGCCTTGAGAGATCATTATTAAGACGATTACTTGTTAAATGACGTAGAAACGTGAAACGTGAACAACGGTCATTTGTCATTAGCTAAATCATAGTGTTCTTAGAATGACCCAAATGATATCCAGCAACTAAAGATTTAAGGAAGATGAATGCATGAAACCACCACGAGTTATAAACCATTAACTAGATATCATATTCGTATCTCGACTTGAAACTTCAGATCTCAGTGTGAAAGATATAACATGAAAACAACTGAATCTGGCAACAAAAATAATTTTTTATTTTTTATATTTTTTATGATGAAGACAAATGCTTTAAATGAAAGGAGAGAATTTGTTTTGATTTTCAAAATAGAAACGAAGCTAAGAGACCAAGGTACTTCCCTCTTGAGTAAATCCTTTTTTTTGGTGTCTTAAGAGCTTGATGGCTTGAACAGCATGTGGGATCCTTGGTATCCTGGGAGGTGATTATTCCCGCCGAAGAAGTCCTCGCCCTCCAACAGAGCTGGCAAACCTGTCGCTTGAAAACACAGAAAACACTTGCAAACAAATTGTTAGTGCAAAAAGGGA
>APFE031639896.1:0-21228 GCA_000404065.3 Pinus taeda | reverse complement strand
AATTACTCATTTTTTACTGGGCTTACAGGTACTCTCGAGTCCACCATGTTAGAGATGTGTAAAGTTATTGTAAAAATTTTGGACTTGGTCAAAATAAAAATAAAAATAAAATATGGTAGATATGTGTAACATTAATGTCACTTATTATAACGCCAACATTTTAGCTAGGTGAAAATAAAATAAAAATAATCCTATAAAAATTAATAATAATAAAAAATGACCTATCTTGTTGACCCATGGGATTAAGAACCCATGGTATTGACCATTGGTAATCACGTGGAATATAACCTATTTAAGGGGGAAATTAAAGTAGCCTAGATCCATCTTACTTTGATGGTATATTTAGATACATAATTAGATGTAGAAAATAACGGTGTTGGGTCCATTTACAGGTAAAACAATTTTATGGATATGTTTACACTTGCATTTGTATGGAATTGTTAGGTGGCTTTGTGTCTTTTTGTATGTTTTGTTTCTATCATTGAATGGATGATTACATAATGTGTATATCAAGCTTTGGAGCTTCCTGAAGGCTATTGGGTGTTTCATGAAGGTATTTTTAAGAAGTGTAAGGTTAAACAAGATTGCACGTAGTACAAAAAATAGTTTATTCTTCATTTTAATGGGTTTTTTTATAATCAAATTAATATAAGATATGTAATGTATTCTCTTAATTTATGTGTAACAATGTGCTATAGAAATAGAGAAAGATCTGGGATGGTAAGTTTAGAAATAAATAAGCTTAACATGAAGGTGAGTTGAGGTGAGGGGAGGAGGTGAGAGAAATATTAAGTAAAATGTAATTATTACATTTTATCTAATATTCATATCTACCTTCATCCACTTTTTACTAGCTTGCGAGAAATATTGGGTAAAATAAAATAAAATAAACTAATATTATATTTCATCAGATATTTCCCATGAACAAGTCCCTTTTTATTATAATTCTTCTTTATATTTAAAAGGAAACAAACTCAACTATATAAAATTAGCACGGGCGAGAGGAAATATTGAATAAAATGCGATAATATTACATTTTAATTAGTAATTCCCCCACCCCCACTTCTCTCAACATTTTACTTGGTGGAGTAGTAATAAATATTAAGTAAAATATAATGCTATTTATTGTAGATTTCCTCTTAGGTGATCCACTTTTTATAAGTATAACTAAAAATTAAACGATCCTAGATCCATCTCACTTCTGAATCTACAAGCCTTATCAAATTTCGTGAATTGCACCCTCTCTTAAAATAAAGAGAGATTTGATGCTTTGGGTGCTTGGTAAATCCAAAATAAAGATGGATCTAAGCTAATGTAATTATAATAAAAGACGTTGGCATAATCATAATATTTTCTTTTATGATACAAATAGAATTTTAAATATTAACTGAGTTGTATTTTTAATTTTACATTTACTTTTTTCACATTTATCTAATACAATCAAGTAACAAATAACATCATGTAAAAAAATAATATAAATTAACCTATATTAACCACATTTCTTCATATAATTATATTAATATAATTACATGAGCTTTACAAATTCATTAAAAATCATAAATAATCTACACTAATTTATTTGCAAATTAATAATTGCCATCGTAATAATAATAATCATAAATTAAAAATATTTACTCAGTAATATAAAAAATAAATTATACCAAACACTACGAATACATAAAGATAACAATCCAATATTTTCATAATACCAAAGGATATGACAAAATTCTGAATTCAAATCTACATGTAGCCGTAGAATGTGAAAAAGCCATGATTCGGTTCAAGTTTGCATTGTTTTGAAATTTAAAATTCAGTGTCAGAACATGTCTGGCGTGAATCGAACCCACGGGGAAGGGCAATATTGCTCCGTCCCAACCACCCGGGGCAACACGCGGTCAAACAACACAGAAATATAGATATCATCATATTTAGAACACGCGTTACCTGGGTACCAAATGTGTAATGGAAGCATCGGCGTTAGAGATAGAGAGAGGAGCATGAAACGAAGCAGATTGTGAGACCCCAGAGCCAGAACTGGTCACAAAAGCAGGCTGTGTGGGATCCGGTAATGTTACAAGATGAGATGAAAGCATCAAATTGATTCGAGACATCGATGGACGAAGTGATGAGTCAGCTTGTGTACATAAAAGACCAATATGAATGCATCTCAATGCTTCGTCCACGTCGCACGTTCCAATGATGGCTTGGCTGGATCAATCATATCCACACTATTTCCTCCTTTATATAGTCTCCACGCCTGCATAACCATAGGGGATTGTCATTTTGATATCTGACAGCCTGCTTATTAGTGTCGTCCAAGTTAAAAGTAATGCTAAGTTGAGTTATATTTTATTATTATTTAAAGGGTAGATTTCGAAAATATTTTTCAATTGGAATATAATTTTAAAAAATAAAATAAAAAATAATAATAAAGTTAAAATTTCTCAAATTTTTTATTGAAAAAAATTAAACAATTTCAACATGATAAATTATTATTCTTCCTCATATTATAACATTTATAAAGAATATTAGAATTAGAATAATCTCAATTTGAGTGGTTTTCACTATGAATTTATGAGAATTAAGATAATCTTTCTTTTTTTTTGTAGGCTAAGGTGTTACTCTTTTCTTTCTATTTCTTCAAATAAAAAAAGTACATCAAAATGGGTGTTGCCTTCCACTCGCCCTCTTGGGGAAACCGAGTGTTTCAGCCACCTAAAGTTCTTAACCGCCGACCAAAAATAAAAGGACCATAGTCTGTTTATCCAAGCTAAATACACTAGACAGTCTTTCACATTTCTGATTCTACTGGCATGCATATAACTGCTATCTATCTCTAAACTTTGAACCTTGCCTACCTTATCTATATTATGCATATTCATCAAAAGTAAAACTTAACTAAAATTACTCAGCTGCTGCCTCTAAACGCTGGGTAGTCTCCTTGTTGCCATGCTACTGGCCTTCTTTTATCATCTGCTGAATCTCGTCCAGCTTTTTCTCCTGCATCTCCAAGGTGATCTGAATAATACGAAGCTCCCTCCTCAAATTTCGAACTCCCTGCGCCAGTTCTGTCATCTTAGTTGCTGCTTGCTCCAGGGCCTTAGCCAATAACCTCTTCATTACCCAGTAGATATGGAGGGACTGTTTAAACATTGACATTCTGCCTCTAGTGTTACCAGGGTCATGGATAAGAAATTCCAAGTCTTCCATCTCAGAATCCGACTAAGCTTGAATGGCTTCCTCCTCCATATTCTGAATAACTCTCCTAATTCTGGGGCATGTATTCTGAGTATAAGCCCTCTCAGCTTGCTGGACTTTCTTCTCCATCGTCTGTCTCATCCTTCTTCCGGGTCTCCTCCTCTGTTCGCGTCTTCCTCCCCTTGCTCCTCTGGCTCTGTTCGCTCCGCTACCTCTCCAATTGCTCGGTTCTGGCTCGCTTTCCACTTGCATGTTTTCCCGCTGACAACCTCTGTGCTTAACCCTTCCTCCTCGTCGGCCCCGCTGATCATCACTGATTTGCTGCTGCTCCCATTCGTCTTCACTTCTGTTTCGCCCGCCAGTTGTTTTCCTATCTACATCCTCCTCAGAGTCGTCGAAGATCTCGTATATCTCTTCCACTTTCTCCTCTTTCGCAACCTCTTTGCCTTTCCTGTCTCTTTCTCTGTCGCGCTCGGCCTCCATTTCTTCGACAATCCTGGCTCGCTTCCTGGTCTCCATAGTATACCTCGTCGGGTATCGGTTTAGCTTCTCTCTGGAACTGCTCACCGTCTCTGCTCCTCCTATCCCTCTGTGGGTTTCAATGACTTTCTTCCGCTGTCGGGTCCCTTGCTGCCATGCCTTTTTAAATCCTCCAACCCCACTCCTCCTACCTATCCGCTTAACCTTCCGCTGCCATCTGTTAATTCGCCCTTCTCCTTTCCTATCAACTGTCCTGTTTGTTTCATTGCCATTTATGGACTCTGACATATCCTTTCCTCCTCTTCGTCGATTATTAGCTTTGATTGGATTGTTGTAAGGTTGATTTTTCCTTTCTGTTTTCGCATATTCCGGTTTTATTCTCGCATGCTGATCCATGATATCTTCCCTAAGCCGTGTCTGACAATCATTAAATGCCTGAGCTTGTTGATCCATATCACCTGTCTGTCGCACGAATACTAAGATTCACGTGTGTAACCTATTCATTGTTTTCCTTCGATGCTTGGTCATGGTCATTATTGATAATACTGGCTAGATCCTCCCATTCTCCGCTGGGTCGTACCGTCCTCCACTGGTTGTCGACCTTGCCATCTCGACCTTTGCAACCCCAATTCGCGAGGAAATCCGCCGCTCAATTTCCATTCCTTTTTACATGCTTAAAAATCTTGTATTCAACTCCTTTCAACAGTTCCGCTATCTCTTGGATGATCCCAACCGTTCGCCAACTGTTCGTAACCTGCTCCCAATTCTTCCCGTTGTTTAGCTTCTTTAAGATGCCAATTGCCATCTGAGAGTCTCCCTCAATCTCCAGATTTCTGTAGCCATTTCGAATCGCAATTCTCAGCCCTTGGTGAACCGCCCATAACTCAGCCTCATTGTTTGTCATCTCTCCACCCCACTCTGCATAGATCCACCTAGTGTTTCCCTGGTTATCGCGGAAGATTCCTCCGAATCCAGCATTACCTGGATTCCCCTTCGACGCCCCGTCGAAGTTTAACTTTATAAAATTGTCTTTAGGGTATGCGAACTTGTCATGGCTCTGATGTCTTGCATTAATCCTCTCCGACTGTTTATTATGGACCATTTCATATTTTAGATTTAGATTTTTGAGAATTTCCTCCTCACCCTGATCCGCTTTCCAGTCTTCCATATCCCACTTTTCGACCAAGATTGATTCTCTAGTTAGGTTCACTACCCTTTTCCAGATTTTTTCCGAGCTCTTTACTTTGTTTTGGAAAATTTTGTGATTTCTTTCTTTCCACACCATCCAAATTACAAAACCTGCTATGAGATCCCAGGCTCTCCGAACAACTTTACATTGAAATTTCTCTTTCTGCCACTGGAAAATCACTTCGTTTGTTTCTTTCGGATACTTTTCAGGTTTACGGAATATCCTCCCTACTTCCCTCCATAAATTCCTGGCATATCCACAATTGATTAATAGATGATCTTATGTTTTCGTTTCTCTGTTGCACAAATAACATCTCGAAGGCCCACTAAAACCTTTCTTTTGAAGCTTATCCCATGTCAGGATCTTGTGTTTGGCTACCAACCATGCGAAAATGGTAATTTTCGGCCACCAGTTTTTATCCCAAATACCCTTCCAGTCTTGGTTTCTTTCAGTGACTTCCTGTTGATCTGCCAGATAGTATGTCTCTTTGACTGTAAAGGATCCGTTCGTTGATTTCCCCCATCTAATGATATCCTTCCCTGTTCTCGCCTTCACTTTCCTGGATTCAACTTCTTTCATAAAAGTGTCCTGTTGTTCCTGATCTGTCTCTATGCCCCAATCCTCCAGTGTTGTCCATTTTCGCCATATCCCATCCAATTCATTTTCTTTCCAATAATCCTTGACATATATATGATTATCACCTATTTTGTTCTGTATGTTCTGGGTTCTTTGAATGCTGCTCATTTTCTCCCTTTGTTGCCAATTCTCATCCCAGAATTTGGCTTCCCCTCCATCTCTAATTTCCCAAAAAACATTTTTTCCTACTATGTCTCGATTTTGGCTAGCTAACTCCCAAATTGTCGATCCTTCGGGGTTTCCTGCATGCGGTAAATAGCCTTCGTAGAATCTGGCATATTGTACTTGTGTCTCCATAGTTGCTTCCATAAGTCATTGCCCCCTCTCATCCATCGCCACCAAAGTTTTGCACCGAGAATTTTGTTGAGTTTACCCGGATCTCGTAGGCCCAAACCTCCTTCCTCCTTACGTTTTGTCAAATGCTTCCAGGAGACTAATGTCCACTTCTTCTGTTGGGACGAACCTCCCCAAATGAACTTCCTCAGAATTTCTCTGATCTTGGTACAAACCCCTTGAGGTACTGCAATAATCGAGAGAGGATATATGGGGATTGCTTGTAATACTGATTTAACCAGAATAATCCTTCCAACAATATTTAAGGTTCTGAAAGTCCAGTTAGCCACTCTATTTTTTAATTTCTCTAGGATTCCTTGCCAATTCTTCAATCTCTTAGAGTTATAATCCAGTACATTTCCCAAATATTTCGTTGGGAGTTCCCCTTGCTTGAATCCCAGCATCCTGGTCAGGTGTCTTTTAACTGTCTCCACCGTATTGAATATAAAGGTGCATGATTTTTCCTTGTTAATTTCCATCCCATACGCTTCCGCAAATAAGTCTAAAGCCTTTTTCAGATTTCTCACTTCCCTTACAGTTGGTTCCCCAAACAGCATAATGTCGTCAACGAATTGTTGGTGAGTTATTGGTAGTTCATTACCCCACAACCTTAGCCCTTTGATGTTGTCAATTATTCTCTCTTGTTTAAGATACCTACCCAAGCCTTCTGCGGCAAGAATAAACAGGAAAGGAGATATGGGATCGCCTTGTCTTATTCCTCTGGAAGCCTTAAAGGTTTTCGAGGGAGTTCCATTAACTAATATTGAGAAATTGGGGGTTGATATACAGCTGAGAACCCACTTTATCCATCTGTTGCTAAACCCGAAGCTTCCCAGAATTTCTTCTAAGTATTGCCAATTAATTCTATCATAAGCTTTCGACAAATCTAGTTTTATCATCATTCCTTTTTGTTTCTTAGCTTTCATAGAGTGGATTACTTCTTGAGTAACCACTAACCCATCTAGAATTTGTCGTCCTGCAACGAAGCCAGTTTGTTCAGGGGATATCAGATTCTCTAACAGAGGTTTCAGCCTTTTAGCCATTAGAGATGAGATTATTTTGTAAATCACATTGCAGAGGGCAATGGGTCTAAAACCCTTAGCATCCTCTGATTTATCATTTTTAAGGATCAAAGTGAAAAAAGTAGAATTAAGAGCAAGCCATACCTTTTGGTTCATCCGAAATTCTTCTATCAATTCCAAAATTTCCTTTCCCATAAAATTCCATCCCGCTTGATAGAAATCAACCGTAAAGTCGTCCGGACTAGGGGTTGTTCCTTTCTTCATGCTCATCACTACTTCCTCCACCTCTTCCAGACTAGCCGCTCTCATTAAGGCTCTATTCTGGTCTTTAGTTACCATCCTAGGGATGGCCGCACAGATTTGCCTAATCGCTTCAGATCTGTCCAGTTGGGATTCAGTCAGTATTCCTTTGTGATAATCCATCAGCACTTTTTCAATCCCTTCCTGTTCAACAATCCTCTCTCCATCCTCGTTTTTGATAGAAAATATTATGTTCCTCTGTCAATGGTGAACCACTGCTTGGTGAAAAAATCGGGTGTTCCTTTCCCCTTCCCTGAGCCATTTTATTCTGGACTTCTGCCTCCGTAAAACTTCTTCCTGCTTTCTCCTCTCTTCCAGTTTTCCTAATATTATCCCTTCTTTTCCGCTACTTTCCTCTATTCTTCCTTCATTTATTATCCTTTGCTGCAACGCTTCCATTTCTTCTTCCAGTTCCTGTTTCTCCTCCATAATGTTTCCAAATTCTTCCTTATTCCACTTTTTTATCCTCCCTTTTAGCTCCTTAAGTTTAAGTTGGAAGGTATGCATTTTACCGCTTCCCTGAGCTGTGCTTTGCCTCCACCATTCCTCCATCTTTCCTACAAAGTCCGGGTGTCTAAGCCAAAAAGCTTCAAATCTGAATGGCTTTTTGCCGAGATTAGCCTTAATATCCACTTCCAGTCTGATCGGCCAATGGTCAGAGCCAAGAGATGGCATGATCTTTGCTTCTATAAATACATCTCTATTCATTATTGTTTCTGATACTAGAAATCGATCCAATCTGGAGGCTATCTGGTTCTTCCCCCTCTCCTATTATTCCATGTGTAGATCCCATTGATAGTTGATATGTCAACCAGCCTCAAACCTTCTATCATATCATTAAATAATTCCATACTTTGATCTGTTTTCCTTATGCCTCCCTTTTTTTCTTTTAGGGACCGGATTGCATTAAAATCGCCTCCTACTATCCAAGCTGTCTCCGGATAAAGTCTCTGAGTTGTTTGCAGGTTTTTAATAAAGATTTCTCTATCTCCCGGAGTATGGGGACCATACACTCCTGAAATTATTACCTTCTCCTTCGTCCCTGCTATTCTTCCTGAACCTGTAAGGGTTCTAGTCATACTGGTCCAGCTCTCAAAAATTATTTCATTTGGATTCCACAGTATTGCAATGCCTCCTGCTGAGCCAATTGCATCCTGTCCCATGACTTCGTATTGGAGTTTACTATTTTTTATTATTCCTTCCATCTGCTGCATGGTAATTTTTGTTTCTTGTAGAATCATAATACTTGGTCTGTCTTTTTTTAATTTCTCCTTCATATATCTCTGCTTACCCTTGCTGTTCAGTCCCCTAATGTTCCAGCTGATAGTAATCATTTAAAATTCTTGGAGGGGTAGGAAAATACCTCAGATAGAGGTATTACTTTACCTGAGTTTATCAATATTTCGCCAACTGTTTGAATCGTTTCATTCATTGTTTTTCTCCCTCTTTTCCTGCTCCTTTTGCAAGACCCGCCTATTCCCAGTTGTTCTTTTCCTTGTTCTCCTGCTGTAGCATCCTGATTATCCATATTCCCCCTATTTCTTTCTTTATACTTTTGAAAAGCCTCCTTATATATTTGTTTTTGTCGATCTGGGATGAATCTTTCATCCAGGTTTTTCCATTCCTGGATTAATTGTCTCATAATCCTTTCTTCCTCTACCTCGTTTTCCTGCTGACTCTCCGTCTCCATTTGGGTCTGGTTAGTTTGTAATTCTATTTTTCGGTTGATTCTTCTTTGCTCGTTTCTCTTTGTTCTGCCACTTTTTCTCCTGTTTCCTGGAAAATTTCCATGGGTTCATTTTCTGGGTCTTCACCCTCAACCACATTGTCTTCATCTTCTTCATTGTTATTCTGGAGGATTTTAAACTTGTTCTGGATTTCAATGTTCGATGATTTTGTTTGTATCTGCACTCTTGTTCCTTCTCTATTTGGTTTCTTTTTTCTGTTAACCTGTTGGAAGCCTTTATCTGTCTCCTCTGTTCTCTCTACTTCCCTATGTTGTTCTTCTCTTTTCCTTATGTATTCTTCCTCCTTGTTTAGAGGGCATTGCCTGAATAAGTGGCTGTATTCATGGCACCTTCTGCACCTGAAAGGGATATGCTCATAGTCTAATGGTTGTTGCCAAACTGAGTCATGGTATTCCAATTCTATATGTTCCGGGAGAAGTTCAGCTTTATTCATGTAAACACACAGCCCTGCATAAGATGTATACTTACCTCTCTTCGTTGTGTCTGCTACCTTGACAAAGGCACCGATTGTGTTGCCGATCCCTTCCAAAATTTCAGGGTTCCAAAATTCCACTGGTAATTCAAACAATCTGACCCAGATCGGGGCTTCCAACATCTTTTCATTGTCAGGATTGTATCTTTCTTCCCAGAATTTCATGAACAGGCCTGTGTTGTTCATGAAATATGGCCCTTCCTCAAAAACCCTCTCTTTATCCTCCATATTTGCGAATATTGCAGTGAAAAATCCCTTTGATCCCAGTTTCAATTCTATATGTCCTTTTGGTTTCCACCTTTGATAAATCCACCTGTATAGTTCTCTTTCATTAGGTCAATACCCTACGAACTTGCAGATCAGGGCATGGTCTTTCATATAGCTGTTGTATTCCTCCATCATATTGTTGGGTATTACATATATGGGTTTCTTGTTTGCCCTTGGTAAGCATTTCCCTCCTGTCTTCATTTGCCACAGTTTACCCATCACCGGTGCTTCTTTATTATTCGCCCTAGCCTCATTCTGGATGCCGCTGCCGCTTGCCTCTCCTGCAACTATATTTTTAAAGGAGGGGATCTCTCCCCTCCCTTGTTGATTCTCCATCTTTTCCCTCAGCACTCGTTGTTTTAAGGTTCTACAGCGCCTACGTGAGGGTTAAACCTCTTCTCCGTTCTGCTCCGCTTCCCCTACACTGGCCCTTGCCCTCGATTCGTCCAACCCGCCCTGCTATTCCGCCTGCCAGGACTGAAAACCCTAGCTTGTTGTTCGCTGCCAAATTTTATATTTAAATCTTATGCTATTTCTTTAATCGAAATAAAAAATTAGATATATTCTCTTCTTCATTTGTTTCCAAAACTTGAAGTAAGCAACAAACCCATTTCAATTTTGCAACATATTCAGGGAAATTCTATTTGTAATTCATTAGAATCTGAGCATTTTTTAAATTTTCTTTCATTCATCAGAAAACCCAATTGAAATTTCAAGCAATATCACATGATTCATATAAGAGACATTTCAATTTTCATGAGAATTAAGATAATCTTAAATCTCTAGATTTTTTAATTTATTAAAAGTAGTGGACTATTTTGCTAAACAAAATTTGCTTATATCTAAATAAATGTTATGAATAATAATGAGAAACTTATTAGAATTAAAATAATATCAAATTCCTAATAAATTGGTGGGTTGAGAGCCAACTGACCGCACCAATACAATTTTTTAAATTGATTAAAAGTCAATGCAATCTAACAAATAATGTAACACACTACAACTATTCAGACAAAACATATGCTTAACATATTTCCTTGAAAAATAATAAAACCTTCAATTAAAATAATAAAATCAACAAATCTTCATCTATCTTAAATTTAAAAAAAAAATAAAAATTAAAAATTAAAAAAAATTCATAACAAAATTCATAACAATAAAACTTCCAAACTAAAAAATTGATATTTCATATCAACATCTAATGCCCTTCTAATGCCCTAAAGTCATACTTTGGGAAAGGTTATAGGATAATTAAATAACATGGCCTACTAGATTGCTCACCGATAAATAAAACGAAAAAATAATAATAATTCATTTTAATAGATGATTACCCGGATAGGCTTGGTCTGTATTCGAATTGAGGTTCATGAATTTTCATTAAAAATTGATGAAAGGCTTAGATTTAATATGTTCTTGTTATACATAATCTAATGAATAATGTAAAGATTATTAAAGTTTTTAAATTTTAATACGTTAATATCACTTTAGATTTAGATTTAATAGTACTTTCCTTATACATAATCTAATGAATAATATAAAAAGTTTTTCAGTTCCAATACATTGACATTACTCGTGGCCAATATTATAAAGGTAATATTATATTTTGATATTGAAATATATAAAGGTAATATTATATTTTGATATTGAAATATATATTAAAAAAAATAATATATTGAAACATATATAGGTGTAAATAAAATGGATTTGTTCATTTGGAAATGAAATGAGAAGAGTACAAGAGTATCTCACCCGTGGTAGAAGCAACTGCATTTCCGGTGACAGGTTAAAATTGGCGTTCTTTCTTCCTGTAATAAGTTCCAGGAGGAGAACGCCAAAGCTATAAACATCAGCTTTTACAGATAATTGACCATGCATAGCATATTCTGGCGCCATATACCCGCTACATATCGCAATTACAATGTCAAAGATTAAATAGTGGTGGTAAAATCGTAAGAATGAAGTAACCATAAAGTCAAAGCTATTTGCAAAGAAAAAATTGTTTTCGTGGATTCTGGAAAATTAGAACATAACGAAGAAGTAAATCTGCGCAAGTAAAATTTTCATAATGCAATATTTACAGTACTTTCAATACTCCTAAAGTCGACAACACAGAAGTAAATCTTAATAGTTCTTGAAGTAAATCTTACTAAGTTCCAGCAACTCTTGTGCTGACGTGAGTCAAATCTTCAGAAAAGAGTCTTGCTAAGCCGAAATCTGCAATCTTGGGATTCAGATTTTCGTCCAACAAAATATTGCTTGCTTTTATATCCCGATGGATAATCCGCAGTTGAGAATCCTCGTGCAAATAGAGAAGCCCACGAGCTACTCCCACTATTATGTTGTAGCGTTTCTGCCAATCAAGCTGGTTGCGTTTGTTTGGATCTGTATACATGGATAATGCACTACACTAATCAATTATCATGACCCAACTAAACATACTAAAATAAACTCGAGATAACTCACCGAATAGGATTTTATCCAGGCTATTATTCGGTAAGTACTGATACACAAGCAACCTTTCCGATCCTTCTGCGCAACACCCTAGTAGGTTCACAAGATTTCTGTGTTGAATTTTGCCCACAAGTTTAACTTCATTTAGAAATTCTTCCTTTCCTTGCCGAGACTTTAAAGACAGCTTTTTCACAGCTATTTCTTTTCCATCTTCAGCAGTTCCCTAAAAAATTCAGCCAAAATGTCAAAGGTGCGGTGAGAGCAGCCGGAGAGTACTATTCTATAAACTAGGAGAAGCTTTCTTATTCATTGTTACCTTGTATACCGCCCCAAATCCACCTTCCCCAAGCTTATTATTATCATGAAAATTTTCCGTAGCAGATATCAATTCTTTCATGCTAAACACAATTTGCCGATCCTCATTGATTGCTGTGTCTTCCTCGACTTGCCCATGACCTATACAACCAAAATACACAGCTTCGTCATGACCTGTGCCGCATAATTGAATACCATCTAAACCCGGATCTAATCATAAGCACCGTTAGTATTCATAAGTAATTCATGCCAATACCTTCGGAAGGATTTAGAAATATGACAGACATCAATCTCCTCCCTATTGTTAACACGCATACCAATAACAACAGAAGCAAGCCGCCAGCAACACCTAAAATTATGGGTATTTTGTTTGAAGACTTGTCGTTCTGCGTACTACTACTAACTGGCGCTTCCGCAGGGGGTGGTGACGAAATCAACTTAAAGAAACTATAGCTTTCATAGCGAACTCTGCAGCTTGCCGTTAAGGACTGAGCTCCTTGACTTTCACGGAGATGTGTAAAAATATAAGCTTTTTGTCCCGTCAGACATGATGAGCAGTCATCAATAGATATATCTCTGGTGCACTGGACCATAGCGTAAATCTCTCGAGACAAAGAGTCTTTGATTGTTCCAGAGGCATCTAATGTAGATCCAGACCTTGCTTCAGATAACAACTTGGTGAATAGTCCATCAAGAGCCTGATTATAGACATTAGCGCTTGTGACACTCCCAATGGAAGTATAACATACATCAGTAGTCTCCAATTGTCCGATGAAATTATAATTCTCGTAATGTAAAAAGCAGTAAGTAAACCAAATTAAACCACCTTGGGCATTCCCACAGTTTTGTCGAAGTGTAGTGTTTGCCTCTTGTGAACAATTGTAGCACTGCTCGGCTGTTGCGTCTCCCGAACATTGAAGGAGGCCATATACTTGGTCAGGACTTTTGCCATACACAGATGTGTTAAACCCTGTTTGTGACGTGTCTTTGATAAGACTATTCATGACTGTATTCAGATTTCCCTCGAACGTACTGCCTTCTGTATAGTTAGCATTGTGGTGGCACGCATAAAGATATTGCCAGTTAACATCGATTCCGCACAACGGTTGTGCCTTGCAAATCTGCAACTCGAGAGTAATGATCAACAAGAGAAAAATGGCCATTCCGTAGAATAGTTTAAATGTTTGGCTGAAGAGGAGAGTCGAGCAACAAAATCTCCCATGGAGGATTGCCATGGCCAATGAAGAACGGAGAACCTAAAGTGCAAGGATCTGGATTTGCAAATACTAGTGCTCTCCAAAACTCTAAATTACTCTGCACAGATATCAGCATAAGCATAGACCGCGTTTTAAGTTTCCCATGGATTTGTAGATTCTATTCTGAACGGTTCAATTTTCGACTTTTGCTAGACGGACATCAGGGGCATCTTTTTTTTTTTTCAACGGAAGAAATCGTGTCGGTGGACTTTTGTTGGACTCACTTAAGGGGCATCTTCTTTTTTTTAACGAAAGAAATCGTGTTTAGGTAAGTTTTTGACCATATATAGTTTTATTTGGGATTGGACAGAAATAGTGTTTGTCGACTTTTGTTGGACTGATTTCAGCGGCATCTTTTTTTTTAACGGAAGAAATCATGTTTAGGTAAGTTTTTGATTATGTATAGTGGGATTGGACAGAAATAGTGTTTAGATGAACTTTTAGTGTATATAGTTTTGTTTGGGATTGGACCATATGATTTATGGGGATTAAATCTCTCCACCTAACCATTGGACCACATCTCCGTGTCATTGAGAATATGTAAAAATTTCACTGTCAAAAAATAAAATTTTCTTTCCTCTGTAATATGCAATCAATACAGTTATCTCCAATGAACATAAATTAATATTCACTTAACCACTTTGAATAATCACTAGGGTAAATCAAAATCTTTTCTATGATGGAAAATAAACATGCAAGCACGAGATCAGTTTTTATTAGTTTTCTTTTTCTTTTTTTTTTAACTAGCCTAGATCCATCTTAATTCCGGATCTAAAAGATGGATTTAAGCGAGTTTAATTATTAATTATAATTATAATTGTTAATTTTATGGTTTTTATTGAGCCCACATAAGCTCTAAAGTTCAATATGGGGTAGATGTCAAGCTTAAAGGTTTAACATTTAATATTTAACATTTAACATTTAACAAATTTAATCTAATGTCATTGTTACCCTAATTAAAATTGTTATAATAAATTCAACATTGGTTTTACCATCACACACTGAGAAAACGTCAAATAACTAACCTAAAATAGTTAATTTAACATAGGAGGACTCCACATTTTGAATATAATATTTTTAATTAAGTATTTTATTTTAAAAATATAAATAATTACTTTTTATTTTTAATAAAAATACTATTTTTATTGGTTGAGAGGGTGCTCTCTAGCTAGGATATAGTATGAGTTTGTAAAAATAAAAGTAGAAAATATGTAGAGAGAGTATCTAAAAACAAATATAAAATAGTAGTAATATAATAAATAAAATAACATCATAAAATAATATTTTATTTATCTTCAGAATGTAACTTTATGTTTTGACTATTAAGAAATATCTTGCTCATATATTGACGAGAGTTTTTGATCAAGCGTTTTCATTATTCCTGATGATGATCTTAGTTGGGCGGAGTGAATTTGAGTAGGGTCAAAAGCATTCAGGTTTGATTAATAATTATATTATATTATAATTATAATTAATAATTAAACCAACCTAGATCAATATTAACTCTAGATCTATCAAATTTATATAGTTTCACATTTCTTTTTTTTCCACTGGAAAAATCGTATCAATATTGAGTAAAATTACATGTTGTAGATGCTGTAATAGCATATGCTCTAACAAAAACTTTTCCTGCTAAGATCAGGATCTAATAATCAATTAATTGTCTATCTAGACTTTCCTACCTTTCTTTTTTTCCACTTTCCACCAGCCTTCATTGTTTGGCGTCGCTGTTACAATAGTCATTTGTGCTTCATTTGTGGCAGCCACGATGTCTTTTTCAGAATCTAAGCTTGTTGTAGAGTATGCTCGCTTGCTGCCACCAATTTCCTGTCCGGGAGTCTCATATTGCTGTTGTGGGTTGCTTGCATTTGGATCAGTTGCATCTTCAATCAGATTTTCATTGTTCTGTAAGTGGTGTGGATAGCTTTCTTTGCTAATTTCTAGATTAATCCTTCCATCTTCAGCTTCTTGAAGTATACTGGTGGTTTCTGCATTCTTTTCCTCTTCTATATCCTCTGCCCATGTGGCTAAAAATTGCCATCCTTTCGGCTTTGGTGGTTGTCTTCTTTTCCTGTCTTTTTTGTTTTGTAGACATGCACTCTGAAGATGACCAGTTTGTCGACATATGCGGCAGCGAAAGACAATGTTTTCATAATCAAGTGGTTGTGGCCATTGCTTTCCATTATGGAGTAAGAGAATGTGATCTGGTAGGCCTTGACTGAGATCAACCTCCACACAGATCTTGGCAAAAGTGTAGATATCCTTGGATAGGTGCTCATTGTCTACTTTTAAAAATTTCCCCAAGGCGGTGCCGATTCCTTCCAATACTTTATAATGCCAAAAGTGTATAGGTAAGTTAAATAATTTTACCCACACTGGCATTTTGGAGACCACCATGTTGTTTGGATCGAAATCTGGGAACCAAGATTTCATAAAAAGGCCTGCATTTCCCCAAAACCATGGTCCCTCGTTCAATGCATATTCCTTGTCCTTTATGGTGTCAAATTTGACAATAAAGAATCCCTTTGAGCAGAGATGGATATCAAAGTTTTCTGTCCATATGGAGTAAATCCATTGATGAAGGGCTTCTGGGTTGGGCCAAAAACCGTTGAACCTGCATATCACTACTTTAGTTAAATAATCAGCATGTATTTCATTTACCTCTTGTATAGTGATTGTTAATGCAGGGTTTTGTGTTGTCTGATCAACAATGTAGGCCCCTGGTGTTGTAGCTTACTGTTCTGGTTTCTTTTGTGGTTCCATCTTCCCTTTTATTGCATCTTTGAAGGAAGCAGGTCCTTTTGAACTTGAGCTGGAATAACCTCCTCGGAGTCTTGTGCTAAGACAGATGGTTGAGTCATTTCCTATACCGTATTCCATTAGCTTGCATTCCTCCTGTAGTACTTTCCTTGTGTAGAGGAGGAGTTGTTTGCATGGTGGGATTCCAGTCTTTTCTTGTATCCTCTGTTTGAGAGTTTTTGTCGCCTCCCATTTCCCTATCTTGATGCATATTGTGTTCCCTCCCATGGATCTAATAAAGAGAGAACTTTTTCTTTCTTTGAGCATTTCTGATGCATGTTTGGATGTTTTGTTGATCTGTCATAATCATAGAATCTTTCTGTTGCCTGTTCTGATCTATGATTAGAGGCTGTGATCCAGATCTGTGAGTCTTTTTTTTATCAGGCATCCAGATCTGAGATGGTGTAGATAGATTTGTTTATTAGGTGTTGAAACCATTTGGTCAGTGATGGATCTGAGGTTTTTACTTGCATGCTGTTAGCCAATATGTTCTTCTTCAGCGCCATTGACCTGAAGCTCAGTCCAAAGGGGTATCTTGGCTATTCCATGCCCCCAAATCTGTGATGTATACTACAATTCATGGCCAGACGGAGGTTGTTGGTGGGCAGGTTGCACGTCTCGTGTCCTAACATGCTCGTCCTCTTTCAGCGAGATGTCTGATCTCGTGCCCTTGCGCTTGTAGTCAGTTGGTTGGTAAGCTCCAGGTTCTAACCTGGCAGTAGATCTATGTACTTCTCCGTATAAGGATCGGTCTTCTACCGCATATTCATTTTCTAAGTCGAGTTGGGGCCAAAATATTGACCTCACCTCAGATTCACCCGACTTTGTTATCTGTCGTGGCTTCTCTATGCCCAAAAGGATGGCGTACACAGAGAAAACTGTCCAGTGTCCGATCCGTGTGCATTTCAAAAGCATAGTCGACCCATTTGAGCCGATCGGGGACTTATCAACTATATTTGTTCCCTGTAACAGATCTGGCCGGATTCGAACCTCCGTTCTGCTTTTGAACCCTATCTGCAGCAAATAACATGGAACCCTTGCTCTCGACGGCGCGAAGATGGCCAGTGCTAGTCGTGCGGATCCAAGTTTCTGGTTTATGGGGTCATCGAATGTTTTGCAGATGCGATTAAGGTGAAGAGCCATTATTGTTGCAGAGATCGAATCCCATTAGAATCCCAGTAAATCTCCAATAGTATATATAACAATCAATAGTAATTCTCTTTTCACATTTATTTTAAAGTAAAAAGAGATTTGATCTATCTTGGTGGATCCATAGTTAAGATGGAGCTAGACTAGTTTTATTTATTTTATTTTTATGGAGTCAAAATGTTAAACATTACCATACTATGATCAAATGTTTACATAGGAGTTAAGTTTACTTACCAACCTATATCTATATTTACCCTAGATCTATCATCAAGCCCCAAGAGGGATCAAATCTAGTGAGATGAAAACCTCTTTTAAAGTGAGAAGAGATTTGATCCCTTTCCACACTTGATAGATCTGGGTTAAGATGGATCTAGGTTGGTTTTTATATACACATACCATATCTAGGCTAGATCCAACACTTTCTTTCTCTCTTCCCTCCCTCTCTCCTCCCTCTTAAGTCCTCTCCCTCTTCCTTGCTCTCTCTCCCTTTCTCTCCCCTATCTCTCTCCCCCACCCATCTCTCTCTCTACCTTCCATCTTGGTCACTATCTTCTTCCCTCTCTCCTTCTCTCTCTCCATCCCTCTCTCCCCCTCCATCTCTATGTCTCCCTCTCTCTCTTCCCTCTTATCCTCTTTCCTTCTCTACCTTGTCACTTCCTCTCTCTCTACCTCTATCCCTCTATGTAGAAATTTCACCTGTAAAACAAACCAATATATTCAATGTCCTAAAGCATAATACTTGTTCTACTTCTACAAAACATTAAGCGGAAGCATAATCAAACTCATGAGCAACATCAAGTAGAAACACGCATAACTGATCAAGAGAAATAATCACGCATAACACAAGATATATCCTAGGGAAAGCACCAACATAAAACCCCAACTATGTATTATCAATCAAGTGGAAATCCTCTTCACAATACAAAAAGAATTAGCTCTCAAGCTATTTAGTTCTCAATGAACTATGAAGATATGAAGATATGTCTCATGAGCCAACCAAGCCCTATATATAAAGGCTTTACCTATGGTCCAATCCCTATTTCCTTGCACAGTTTGCTTGGGAAATAATAGCAAAAGCATATGCAATTAATTCCAAACATACCAAGTCAACCAATGGTACAACTAAGCAATCATTGAGGACACTAGTTCCTCAACCATGCAAAAAATACTTACTAGAAATAGTCAAGCATCTGATAGTACACTATCCCACATCTGATCTCAACTGGGTCTCTGATAGAACTGACATGCAACAGTTATCCATGAGTGAATTCTTCGTAGCTTAAAAAAGAGGTGCACGTGCATGCAAGCATTAACAAACTCTTATTTTATTATTTTAACAACTTGTTAAAATAATCTAACTGGACTTGACTAGTTAGAACTAAGTCAACTTATTCTCTCAGTATAGAACTCATACTTATTCCCTCAATCACTGGAGGAAATTAAGAATAAAAGAAAGAGTAAAGACTTCAAATTAGAATTTCCTTAACTAATTAACTCAACTGAATTAATTAATTAATATTTCCAACCGCTGCTAAGACCAATATTAATTTTACTTCCACTAGGGGCCTCTATAAATAGGAAGGGACCCAAAAATACTATTTTTAGAACTTTCTATTTTTAGCAGTTTCACCTCTCACTTAATGTGGCCAATGACCTCACTGGCCAAACTGCTATTTTTAGACATGCTATTTTTAGCAGGTCTATTTTTAGCACATTCTAAATTTAACATTTCTTGTTGCACATTTTTCAACACTCTATGTATTTGTTCTTCCCTCTGTCTCTCTCCCCATCCAAATCCATCTTTATCCTTCCCTCCCTCTCTCTCCCCATCCAAATCCATCTTTATCCTATGCCCTCTCTCCCTTCCCTCCCCCTCTCTCTCCCCTACCCATCACTCTCTCTCACTCTGCCCTCCATCTCCCCACACTTCCCCCTCTCTCTTACACCTCCCTCTCTGTCTCCCCTACCCATCACTCTCTCCCACTCCGCCCCCCATCTCCCCTTCCTCCCCCCTCTCTCTTACACCTCCCTCTCTCTCTCCCTACCCATCATTCTCTCTCACTCCGCCCTCCAACTCTACCATTATCTCCCTCCCTCTCTCCTCTCCCCCCTCTCTCCCTGCCCTCTCTCTATCTCTCTCATTTTCCCTCTATTGTCCCATGGTATTGTAGGAAAACCTATTTACAAGTTAATAATATCATTGTAAAGTGGGGATGGATATCCATGGTTAAGAAACATGTTATATTTTCTGTTTATTGTAAGTATTAAGTTTTTATGTGCTTATTGATTAAATTTGAATACGGTTATGGAATAATTATTAGTCCCTCCTAAAAAATCTAACAATAGATTTGTCTATTTATTACTATTAGTTTAGCATTGACCAATGCAAATTATAATGTTTAACTTTGAAAAATAAATATTTATTTTTCAGTATTATTAAAAAAAATAAACATTTGTTTTGACCATAACCGAAGGTATTATTGCAGCGTTTGCATATATAATGCCATGTGAATAATTGATGTATATATTTTATGCTATTTAGATATTTGTGTAGTGATTTTTTATTCTTAAACTTTGTTGGAAAACTGTCTAAAAATAAAATACTTGAAAATAACTTTTACTCAAGTAAATAACATATCTACCATGAATTACTTCCCACCATAATTTAAGAAAGTCTTTGCATAAAAATGGATATGAATAAGATGTAAATGATATACTTATAAGAGTTACTTCCCACAATTATTTATGTTTTATTTAACACTTATTTAGAAGTAAAATTGTAAATGGGTAGACTTTTACTACCCACCAAAATTTATGCAAGCTTTCCTGCTTGAGAAAACAATTTACTTATCCACTTCACAACTCTAGTTACTACCAATGCAAGACTATCGTATGATTTGTCTATCAATCATTACTAATTTAGCATTGACCAATGTCACTTACAATTATTTATGCAATTTTCCCTAATGCATAATTTCTAACTTGAGTTGGAGTGGCTAAGTTGACGTGCAAAACAAAATTATAATATAACAAATTGAATTTTATTATTTTTATTACTTTTAACTTTTTATTTAACCAAGATTTAAATATGTACACTACTACATCTCCACCATACTTCGGTATTATGTTTAACTTTTTATTATTTTTTAATTGAGCTGCCATATAAATGTTAAATATTAAACATTTAATGCTACACATCTACCTCTATATCTATTTTTTATTAGGACCAATATTGACACTAGATTAAATTTGTTATATGTTATTGATTTGTTTAACTTTTTTATTATTATTTTAATGGAGCTTACCTATAAAGGTTAAATATTAAACATTTAAGCCTACACATCTACCTCTATATCTATTTTTAATTAGGGCCAATATTGGCATTAGATTACATTTGTTAGATGTTATTGATTTTTAATTAGGGGGGACATTGACATTAGATTAAATCCGTTAGATGTTAAATTTGTTAAATCTTAAATGTTAAACATCTACACTTGATATCTACCTTATACTAAGTTATTGAGCTCCTCTTAGCGTAACATACAATATATCTTAATTTTATTTTACAATTAAAAATTAAGAGGAAACACATGCTCTTAACCATTAGGCCCAC
>APFE031639877.1:200946-283299 GCA_000404065.3 Pinus taeda | reverse complement strand
TTCCTCATGCGTGTACTTTTGCATTTAGGGTCTACATATGTTAAGAAAAAAAAATTATAATTTTATGTATATGTACTAATAATATTAATTAAGAAATTATTAATTTTGGAAATTTAATTGAAAAATAAAAAGAAGAGGCGATGAAGGGAGAGTGGGAGAGGAAAGGTGAAAGGTGGAGGAGAAAGAGAGTTAGAAGGGGGAAGAGGGAGAGAGAGGAAGGGAGTGGGGGAGGAGGAAGAGGACAAGAGGAGAAAGGGAAGTGACGGAGGGGGGGGAAGGTGGAGTAGGAGTGGGAGAGGTGAAAGGGGTGTGTGTGAGAGTGAGAGAGTAGGGGGAGAGGGATGCAGGTTGGGAAAAGGGGACAGAGGGGAGGGGAGGAGGAGAGAGGGAGCAAGAAATAGAGAGAGAAAGGAGTAGAAAGGGGATAGAGGGGAGAGGAGGAGGAGAGAGAGAGCAAGAAATAGAGAGAGAAAGGGGTAGAGAGAGATACAAAAAGAGAGAGTGAAAGGGAGAGGTGGGATGGAGAGGGAGGGAGAGGGTGGTTGAGGAAGAGAGGGCATGGTGGGTAGGAAGAGAAGGAGGAGTGGGAGAAGTGAAAGTGGGGTAGGGTGAGGGAGAGGGAGAGGGAGAGAGGTAGAGTGAAACTGGGAGAGGGAAAGACAAAGAGTGATCGAGAAAGTGATTGGGAATTTTTAAGAGATGAGTGATAGGGAGAGATAAAGTTATTACGAGAGAGAGAGAGAGAGAGAACAGGGGGTTAGAGATGGGGGAAGAGGTAGTGAGAGGAAAAAAGAGAGGTAGAGAGGGAGGGGAAGAAGAAGAGGTAGAGAGAGGTAGACAAATAGGAGTTGAGGTAGAGGGGGAAGAGGGGGATAAAGCAAGGGGAAGAGATAGAGGGAAAGATATTAGGGGCAGGTTAGGGGAAGAGGGAGACAAAGAGAGAGTGAGTGGCGGTGGCAGAGGTAGAGAGGTGAGCGGGGAGTGTAGGAGAGAATGTGGGAGGGGAGAGAGAGAGTGTGAGGGAGGGAGAGAGATGGGTTGGGGAAGTGTGAGAGAGAGTGTGTGTGAGAGAGGGTAATGGGGAGAGAAATGTGGGGGAGGAATAGTGGGGGAGAGGGGGAGAGAGATGGGAGGAAAGAGCTGGAATGGGGTAGAGGAGAGGGAGAGGAAGAGGTAAGGCAGAGGAGAGAGGAAGAGGAAAGGAAGAGAGGAGGAAAGAGAGAGAGGTAATGGAGAGAGAGGGAGAGTGAGAGTGAGACAGAGAGAGGGGGGAAGAATGGGGATAGAGAGAGAACGTGGTAGAAATGAAGAGAGAGAGGAAGAGAGAGACAAAGAGGGAACAAGGGAGATGTAGAGGGAGGTAGAGGGAGTTAGAGGGAGTGGGAGAGGTGAGGGGGAGAGACAAAGAGAAAGAGAGAGTTGCAAGAGTGAGGGAAATAGAGGAGAGGGGGAAAGGGAGAGGGTAAATTATGGAGAGAGGCTGAGAGAGGGAGAGGGAGAGAGAGAGGGAGGGAGATATTTTGGGGTGTTGGAAGGCTGAGAGGAACATGGAGGTCGAAGGAAATAGAGAGAGAGAGGGTGAGACTTAGAGGAAGGAATGGAGGGAGGGTGATAGTGAGAGTAAGGGGTTGAGAGAGAAGGATGAAGGAAGAGGAGGAGGGGGAGGGTGAGAGGGGAAAGTAGAGTAAAACGGAAGGGAGGCAGAGAGAGAGAGAGAGAGAGAGAGAGAGAGAGAGAGAATGAGGGCGGGTGCAAGGGTAATAAGGAGAGAGAGGGAGAGGCAAGAGGGAGAGGCGAAGAGGGAGTGAGAAATATTAGATAGAGAGATTTAGAGAGAGGAGAAGAAGGGGGAGAGAGAGAGAGAGAGGAGGAGAGAGAGAGTTAGAGTGGTGGGGAAGGTGGATGGAAGGGGGATGGAAGGTGAGAGAAAGAGAGGGAGAGAAAGAGGGAAGAGGGAGAGGAGTAGAGGTGGAGTGTGAGGGAGAGAGGTTAAGAGAAATAAGGGGGAGAGAGAGAGGGAAGGAAAGGGGGGGAGAAGGCAAGAGAGAGGTAGAGGGAGGGGGACGAGGATAGGGAAAGAGAAAGGTAGCGCTATAAGGAGGGAGGGATAAAGAGAGGGGTAGAGGGTGAGGAAGAGAGGGGGCGAGGGGGAGTTGGGGATAGGGACAGGGAGAGAGTAAGTGGAGGAGGGAGAGGGAGATAGTGGGAGCGAGAGAGAGAGGGAGATGGGAGGGAGAGAGCAAGGGAGATGGGAGGGAGTGGGAGAGATAGAGGGAGGGGGATGTAAGGGAGAGATGGGGGAAAGAGAGAGAGTGAGAGAGATAAAGAGGGATATAAGAGGATAAAGACATAGATAGGTTGAGAGAGACAAAGAGAGAGAGAGAAGGGGAGGGAGGGAGGATCGATGTGAGAGAGAGAGTAAATGAGGGAGGGCGGGGAAGAGAGGGTGATAAAAATACTAATGGGTGTGAAGAGAGAGAGAGGGAGGAAAAGTGGGGTAGAAGGGTAGAGATAGGGATGGGACAGAGAGAAAGAGAGAGGTATAGGAAAGGAGAGGGGGGAGAGAGATTTAGAGAAAGAAATGTGTAAAGTGAGAGTTAGAGGGAGGGAGAGAGCATGTGAGAGAGAGAATGTGTGAGAAAGTAGTGAGGGGAGAGATAAAGTTAATGAAAGAGAGAGAGAGGGGGATATAGATGCAGGGAATAGGTAGAGAGAGGCAGCATGTGTGGGATGCAGGGAGAGGGAGAGAGAACATGTAGAGAGAGGAAAATAAAGAGTGATTTAGGTAGAGAAGGGAAGTGAGGGATTAGGGTAGGGAGAGAGAGAGAGAGAGGGAGAGGGTAGCAATGGTGAAGGTGGGGAAAGAAAGACAAAGAGAGAGTGAGTGGGGGGTAGGGAGGGAGAGAGGGGAGAGAGTTGTGTAGGCAAGGGTACGAGGAGGGGTAGGGGAGAAGGATTGTAGAGAGAGAGGTGGTGGGAGAGGGAGAGACAGAGAGTGAGAGAGGGGGAGAGGGAGAGAGAAGGAGGTGGAGGAAGGGGGGAGAGAGAGAGGGAGGGATGGAGAGGAGGGGACAAGAGAGAGGGAGGGGGGAGAGAGAAAGATATTTTGGAAGTGGGAGAGAGATAAAGAGTGAGAGAGGGGAATGTGGAGAGAGAGGGGGAAGGGAAGGAAATAGGGGAGACAAAGATGGGGGAGGAAGGGAAATAGGGGGGAGAGAGAAGGGGGGAGAGGAGAGGAAGAGGTTAGAGGGAGAGGAAGTGTTAAGGGAGAAGAGAGAGGAAGAGGAGAGGGAGAGAGAAAGAGTGAGAGAGGAAAGGGATATATAGGGAGAGTGAGAGTGAGAGACAAAGAGAGAAAGGGGCATGAATGGGGACAAAGAGAGAGGGGGTAGAAGGGGAGAGAGAGGGATAGGGAGGTAATGGAATCAATGAAGATGTACATAGAGGTAGAGTCAGTGGGAGGGTAGAGGTGGCGAGAGAAGGAGATAGATGGAGGGAGGGAGAGGGGGAGAGAGAAAGTGAGAGGCAGAGATGGAGGGAGAGGGGGAGGGTAGGAAAGAGAGAGATAAAGGGAGGAAGAGAGCTAGGGTATGGGGGAGAGAAATATGGATGGTGGAGGAAATAGAGATATAGAGGGTGGGACAAAGATGGAGCAAGGAACGCATAGTGATAGTGAGTGTAAGTGGTTGCGAGAGAGGAAGGGATGACAAGGAGGTGGATGGTGAGAGGGGAAAGGGGGGTAAGTGGAAGAGAGAGAGAGAGAAGAGTGTGAGAAAGATAAAAAGAGGGGGAGATGGAGGGAGGGATGAGGGGGAGATGGGAAGAGGGAGTGAGAGAGAGATAGACAGAGAGAGAGGTGGGGTATGGGGACAGATAGAGAGGGAGGAGGAGAGAGTTAGAGGGAGGGTGAGGGGGGAGAGAGAGAGACACAGAGAGAGAGAGGGACAAGGACAGGGAAAAGGGAGAGGAGGAGAGGGATAAAGGTGGAGTGAGGAGGGGGAGATAGAGAGAGAGACAGAGAAGGGGAGGGGGAAAGGCACACAAAGAGGGAGAATGATAGTGAAGGAGTGATGGATAGGAAGAAACATGTAGAAGGAAGGGGATGGGGATAGTGAAAGAGAGAGGTAGGGATAGAGGGAGTGAGAGAGATAAGGGGAGGGGGGAGTGTGAGAGACGGAGCATGGGAGTAGGCGAGAGGGAGAGTTAAAGGTGGAGCGAGGGAGGGAGAGTTAGAGAGTGGGAGAGAGAGAGATGGAGAGGGGAGAGAGAGATGAAGGGGAAAATAGAGAGAAAGAGAGGGAAAGTTTAATGTGTGGGGTTAATTATAGAGAGAGGGTGTGTGAGACAGAAGGAGATGGAGGGAGGGATAGAGGGTGTGACAAGGAGAGAGAATGAAGGAAGGGGGAAGAGAGGGTGCTAAAGAGAGGAAGGGATGCAAGGAGAGATAGAGAGGGTGATAAAGAGAGGAAGCGATGTAAGGAGAGATAGAGAGATAAAGAGGTATGGAGGGTGATAGAGAGTTGGAGATAAAGGTGGGGAGAAGGGTGGGGATATAGAGGGGGAGGCTGGAAGACAGAGGGATAGGGAGGGAGAGGGGAGCAGAGAGAGAGTCTAGAAGAGAGAAGTATAGGGGATTTTATAAGATTTATATGCAATATTAATTCAATAACTAATAAAAAATATAGTCTCAGGCACCCTAAATCAACTTCAGTTTATACAGCTTTCCAATTTCATTTCTACTACATCTTATTTAGATTTTCCCATTCCCATGTCACGATTGTTCCTCAATTTATGCCTTATGGTGTTTCCTTTGCAACATCTGGTGCACTTACAATTAAGGGAGAAAACCCTCTTCAAGTTTAGCAAACTCCAACAGGCCCAGAAGGGCAAACAATGCAAGTTTTTTTCAAAATAAGTTCCGAAACTAACCTGGAGCGACACGGGTTGGCAATTTGGAAAGTTCTCCACCTTCACTAGAAAGGTCTCCCGTTATGCAGTCGTTCAACCTGAAAGCGGAAATTCCATTGGTGAGATTCCCTTTGTGAACCTTCTTTGAAGAATTTTGCAACCTGGCAGAGAAAAATCAATGCAATGAAAAACACACAAGTTACGGCCGAGTCCCTGTACATTAAACCAAATAACTGATAAAAAACCCTCGAGAGGGGTTAGTGCTTCCAATATAATTTAGGTGACAACAAGAAAAAGGGGTTCATTCTTCCCCATGGCTTAGTACATACGAATTAAAAGAAGACAATATAACCCCGAGCCACAGAAGCTTGATGGCTGGAATGCATTTGAAAACTAGGAAATAAAAATGTAGCCAAGTTTATGTACAGCTGGGCCAAAAACAAACAAGAAGTAATTGCCAAACTTCATATATTCTAAAACCTTAGGAAGATCGAGCTGCATAAATAGTATAAACAGTAGAAGGTCGAGAAATTGAGGAAGCCCTTTCCCGTAGCTGTTCTTCCCATTTGTAGCAAGACAGTGCAAAGTTTTAATGCACTGTATGACTGTAATGAAAAGAACAATAAAAGAAAAAAGACTCAAATGGAGGAAGGTCGTGGCCATTTCCTTCAAAGCCCTCAAGGCTGCAGTACCAGAAACTCAACGTGCAAAGAAAAAGAACCCATAATGATTAATGCATGAGAAAACTCTCTTCGAGTTTAGAAAACTCCAACAAGCCCCGAAGGGCAAACAAAGCAAGTTTTTTTCAAAATAGGTTTAGAAACCAATGTGGAGCTACACTAGTTGTTAATTTGGCAACTTCTCCTCCTTCGTTGGTAAGGTCTCTCACTATGCAGTCACTCAGCCTGCAAGCATAAATTCCATTGTTGAGATTCCCTTTGTGAATCTTCTTTGAAGAATTTTGCAGCCTAGCAAAGCAAAATCAATGCAATGAAAAACAGCTAAATTGCCCCCGAGCACATGTTAAGCGTTGCAGAAGTTGAAAAGCATCGCGCATACGGAAACAATATTGCATGAATGAAGGATTTGGATTTCCTTACCGTGCATCCTCAAACTGAATTTGAATGTCAAAAAACCAACTTGGAGCGACACGGGTTGACAATTTGGCAAGTTCTCCTCCTTCGCTGGCAAGGTCTCCCGCTATGCAGTCACTCAGCCTGCAAGAAGAAATTCCATTGGTGAGATTCCCTTTGTGAACCTTATTTGAAGAATTTTGCAACCCGGCAGAGAAAAATAAATGCAATGAAGAACACCCAAATTGCCCGAGTCCCTATACATTAAACCAAATAACTGATTGAAAACCCTCGAGAGGGGTTAGTCCTTCCATTATAATTTAGATAACAAAAAAAAGGGGTTCATTCTTCCCCATGGCTTAGTACATTCAAATCAAAAGTAGACAATATAACCCCGAGCCATAGAAGGTTCGTGGCTGGAACACATTTGAAAACAGAGAAAAAAAACTTGTAGCCAAGTTTATGTATAGCTGGGAAAAAAACAAAACAAGCAGTAACTGCGAAACTTCATAAATTCTAAAACCTCACGAAGAGCGAGCTGCATAAATAGTATAAACAGTAGAAGGTCAAGAAATTAAGGAAGTCCTTTCCCATAGTTGTTCTTCTCATCTGTAGCGGGATAGTGCAAAGGTTTAACACACTGTGTGATTGTAATGAAAAGAAGAATAAAGGAAAAAATACTCAAATGGAGGAAGTTCGTGGCCATTTCCTTCAAAGCCCTCAAGGCTACAATACCAGAAACTCAGCATGCAAAGAAAAAGAACCCATAATGATTAGCAGAAGAAAACCCTCTTCGAGTTTAGCAAACTCCAACAGGCCCAGAAGGGCAAACAAAGCAAGCTTTTTTCAAAATAGGTTCAGAAACCAACCTGGAGCTACACGGGTTGGCAATTAGGCAAGTTCTCCTCCTTTGCTGGTAAGGTCTGCCACTATGCAGTCACTCAGCCTGCAAGTGGAAATTCCATTGGTGAGATTCCCTTTGTGAATCTTCTTTTAAAGATTTTGCAGCCATGTAGAGCAAAAGTAATGCAATGAAAAACACCCAAATTTCCCCCAAGTGCCTGTTAAGCATTACAGAAGTTACAAAGCATCCACGCATAAGGAAAAAATATTGCATGAATGAAGGATTTGGCTTTTCTTACCCTGCATCCTCAAATTGAAGTTGAATGTCGAAATCGCAAAAGAGAATGACCGTTATAACTTAACTATTAGGGTTTTTTTTGTATTAACTATTAATCCAAGGGCCTTAAAATTTTCAATCATCTAACATTCGATCGAATGGTGCAGATCATTACACATTGGTAGTTGAGGGAGTTGTTTTCAGAGGGGAATGCCTTACGGCGTAAATATATACATATACATATACATACATACATACATACATACATACATACATACATAAATACATATAGATATGTTGGATTAGGGATAAATACCAAGAAAAGCGGATAAAAACAAGCTTTTTAGGAAAAATTAAAGAAAAGCCTAGGCTAATGGGGTAACAGATCCCCGGAGGGCAAGACACTGCCAAGGAAAAATCTGTGGAAAGAATAATATTAAATGGGACATTATGCAGACTCAGTACAGATTACTGAGACTGATAGGCCATCTGAGCTCGGGGGGATCAGAGGGTCATCCATGGTTGGGAGGATCAGTGTGGTCAAGGTCACAATTTCTAGATCTATTACTGGTTAGAGGTTATTATAGAGTAACTTACTTATTTCTCTTCTACAAAAGGAAAAAAAGATTTTAAGTTGAATGTTTTAGTTAGATAGTGAAATTTTAAAGCAGTATGAGACCTGTCGTTAATGAGTACCTAGTTTTGTTATGAAATTACATCCATAGTTAGTTTGATGACAGAAAAAGAAATCATATATCTATGCAAATATCATGATGAACATCTAGATTATCTTGGCTTTTGTTAGTTTTGTTGCTATGGTTTATAACTTGAAAATCTGGATTTAAATTGGTTAGAGTATCTAAACTTTATTGTAAATTCTAGAATAGATGCAAAACTTATTTGACACATGAATATTGTGTAGCAAAAATTACAATGCTCTATGCTACATGTTTAGCTCTCATATTAAATACAAAATTTTTAGAGGCATAAATATTGTTTTTCAAAATAATTGCAGCATCTTTAATGCACACGTAAGATTCAGAATGAGGTAGATTTTTCTTGATGCATGATTCATATTTTAGAAAAGTTGCGTAGTTTCTCAAGAGTGAATATAATTCAAAATAAGGACAAATATGATTAATTTCCGTCGACTAATGGTAGGATTATATGATACTTGTATCTAGTAGGCATAAAAGTGGAGGCATAAAAGAGTGTAAATTTTTTTGAGCGCGAGTATGGAGTGGAGTTGGTTGGATTAGGGGAGTAGGAAAACATTATATACCACCAAGAATTAAGCACAGGTGATTTGTATGGTGGAGAACTCTTCACCTTTATAGTTACAAGCATGTACACTATTTTGTTGTAGTTTATTGCTCAAGTGGGAATTATCGCCCTCAAGGGTAGTCTTATCGAATTGAAACCCATACAAACAAAAAAGAAAATACTAATATTAAATCTGGCTATTTAAAAGAATTGAATAAGGAAGGAGGTAAAGTTTGATTGTTTAAGGTCAATAGGTAAGAGGGGAGAGTTGGAAAATAACATAATTTCTGTAACAATTTAAGTAGGAGAGAAGTTGGAAAAGACTACGACAAGAGGAGAAGGTTTACGAAACCGTGATACTCTAATTGGCTTAATAGATTTTTGGGAAATTAATGAGTTGGTTTATAAAGTAGGTCTGGAATCTTAGAAATAAATAACTAAATTATAATTAGTAACAACAAATTCATTTTTCAGAGTGACCAAACTTTTGGCCAGCTAGCAATTTAGATGTTCTTTTCACAACATTACCATTACAAAGAATGTTGTCGTAACACCCTCCTCTCAGGCCATAACAAGCAACTGACCAGCCGGGGTAAACATAAGCTGATATGCTACTATGATTAGATTTGACCTCCTTGGTGACCTCGAGGAAGTGGAATTGATGGAACATCGCATGCAATCATCCAACATCATCGATAGAACCCTCAGGAGACAAGTCAACCACTCAAACATCATGTCCTTGGGTCCTATTGTTGTTTTAGGTCTCTTATTCCTTAGTTGCTCTAATGCTATGGGTAAGGGAGTCACCAAAAACCTAAAGTCACTCTCATAGGCTTGCTTGCCAGCAACTATCTACCAACATAGCTAGTTTTGTGCCAGCAACCCCGAGATTTAAGCCACCTTTTCATTTCCAAAGCCCATGCCACTACACAGAATGGAATGATAGCTTGAAATCAAGAAAATTACAAGGATACAATGAAGCAAAAGCAATAAAATCAACAAGACTTAACCAAAACCCTACTAGCCATGACACGTGTTTTGTTAAACATATCATCGACATGTAACCAATAGGTGTAAAAAACGTAATTAAGTGTATAGATGTCATACTTATCTAGGAATCACTATCAACCATTGTTCCCTCATGCCATTTTCTACATATTCATCTATTAGGTCATAGAAAAATTATCCATTCATATACAAGTAAAAACATGCTAAGAACCATACATAGTTGTTGTCATAAAATATGCATATAGCCAACAGAATGGGAAAAGGACCCGACTGTAGAATGGATGAGCCAAATATCTCTTCAGTAATTCACCCTCATGCCATATTCCAAGCACGAATATGGAATCTCATATAACACATCAATCAAAACTCATCTAGGGCTTCCGAAGGCCATCCACCTCAACTCATCAAACAATGATTCCACCTCACGGTTGGACATCACAAAACTATCATTAAATTTGTCTCCATCCAAGCCTTCTTTAGCTTCTAGATCACTTGTTCAATCGAGGCTTCCATAGCTAGTAACCCAACACACAACTTATATTGGGATTCCAACATGTTTTTCCAACCAACACTTCCAAGACTAGTAACTCAACCCACCAAGGGCTTCCAAAGTGTTTTTCCAACTCGGGCTTCCAGGACTAGTAACTCAAACCAAGTTGTTACAGGGCTTCCAGAGTGTTTGTTCAACCAGGCCTTCGAGGACTAATAACTCAACCCAATCTAAGGAAACATGAAAACCAACCAAAAACAAACAATGAAAGTAAACCCACAATCACCATGGTTATCCAAAAAATGCAAAAGCTAGGCAATCCACTTTCAAACTAGGAAATCCTCTATGCCAATGACAAATCACAACCAAGAAACCACATGAATATGTCATGCTTTCCAAAACTAGTGAAGAAATCATACATGCAACTTGGTAATTGCAAGAAAATATGATGTAGATACCGATCCTGATGCCTCCTTGCACTTTCTGGCTTTTCCTTTGCTTTCTTGCTCCAAGAATCCAAGTATGCCACACCCTCCAAGAGTGCTCCAACAAAACTCTAATTATCCAAGAGTATGAGATAGAGAGAATAATGAGAGAGCTCTCCAACATTGGACTGAAAAAATGTTACCAATTGATCCTCAAAAGCCTTTTTATGGATGAGGCCTCTATTTTCTTCATTTTTATTACTTTCCTTCATTTTATTCCTCACATGCAACTTGTAACCTTTCATCTCCTTTTTCTCCTAGTTTGCATTATTTTCATAAATAAATGTGCAAAAAATGCCTTTTTGCCTTTAAATGCCTTAGCCATTTCCTTTTCCAATTTCCTTAGCCATAAACAACCAAATGAACACCCCCTAGGATGCCTTTCCCAACATTCAACGTGGAATAATTGTCCCATTCATCCATGGTTATTGTTTTTAACTTTTATTACATGGAATTTTCACTAAGGATGTTAGACAATCCTCCCCCTTGGGTACACCATCCTTAGTGTTCAATCACACATATACCTCAACAACCTATTGAAAGAGGAAATATTGCTCGTGGATATTTATAGCACACCTTGACACAATATTTACAATGAAATATCTACTCAAGATAAAAAATAATAAAAACATAACAACATACATCATATTGGAGCTTTATAACACTACTCATTATGATATTTACAATGATCATCCTACTAAGTGCTAACTCATATAACATCATAGCATCATGATCACATAATTACATGATAACATAATAACATGACACCCATACCGCATAGCGGAGCTTTATAACATAGCTCAATATAGTATTTACATCCATACATGGGTGTACATATAGAAACATCACCAAAATATAGATACCAAAACATATGCCAAAACATATACCAAAGAATATATCAAAACATACACTAAATGCCATGTCTAAGCATATATCAAAACATCATATAGCATATATTAAATCATCATAAAGCATATATCAAACCACCATAATAAAATAGCAAACCACCATAAGAAAATACCAAACCACCATGTCAAGTTGCTTTGCCTCAACTGGAAAACAAGGAAGGATACATAGCCCACATCTGATCTGCCATCCCACATGTAGCTTCATGGGGCCCAAAGTGCTTCCATTTCACTTTAACTTTCTCGATTTCTTGGTTCTAGAGCATGAGCACAATTTTTTGCAATATACACTGAGGCTACGACTAGCATTCTCCATTTGGTTCCACTTGCAATGCATATCATTCAATCACATTATCATCGTCTTTAACATATTTCTTAAGCAATGATACATGGAAAACATCATGGACTTTCACTGTCAGAGGCAGTTCAAGTTGATCAGATAATGACCCAATCCTTTCAATGATATTGAAGGGTCCTAAAAACCGTGGCGCCAACATGGCACATAAACCAATATGCAAGGAGCTATTTTTTGGTTTGATGCACAAGTACACTTATTCCCTAACCTAGAACTCCTTGAATAACGTGTTCTTGTTAGAATAGTTTTTCTTCCTATCCTGTGCTTCCTTAAGATTTTTCTTCATCACCTACATTTCCTGATCCATGTTTGCTAACATATATGGTCCAATCAATATCTTACTAACGAGATCACTCTAACTGATGGGAATGTTGCAACTGCACCCATGCCATGCCTTAAAAGGATTCATCCTTAGTGACTCCTGATAACCATTGTTATACGTGAACTCTATCAAGGGGAGATACTCTTCCCACTTCCATTGTTGATGCACCACATACATCCTCAACATATCCTCTAATATCTTGGTGACCCTCCTTGTATGTCCATCTGTTTATGGATGATATGTTGTGCTGAAGGCTAACTCTGTGCCCAAACCCACAAATAACTCCTTCCAAAACTTGGAAGTGAACTTCACATCCCTATCTGACACAATATTCTTCAGAACCCAGGTGTTCCAACAACATCTCTAAGGAATACTTGTGCCACATCACTAACTTACAGTGTAGACTTCATAGGAATGAAGTGTTCAACCTCTTTTAACCTATCCACAATGACAATGATGGAATCACGTTGCTTCACTATCATTGGAAACCATGTGATGAATTCTGTGGAAATGACATCCCATTTCCACTCTGGAATCGCAATCGACTATATCACTCCACCTAGATGTTTACACTTTGCCTTCACTTGCCACAAACTCTTCTAGATCGCTCCTCAGATTTGGAAAATAATAATACTTCTTCACCATTGTTAGTGTCTTCTGACAACCTAGGTGACCTGAATAATGTTTCTAGTGAAACTCCCTTAATGTCGCCTTCTTGAGCTCACTGCTAGCCAGTACATATATCTTTTCTCCGAACCTAAGGAGTCCATCTATTGTAAGATGATAGTTCATGCCCTATGCACCTACACCTGTGCCTGTAATTGTACCACTACATGCACCTATACCTACACATGTACTTGTACCTATACCTGCACCTAAACATGTACCTCTACCATGACGTATACTTCTACTATCACCTTGTTGCAACCTATGTACAATCTCCATATGCGTGACATCCTACTATCCTGCTTGCAAGATCATATCTTGTAAATCTGTCCAATAGGAGCTCATACTTGCCAAGTGATGTAGCTGTATTTGTCTACTGAGATCATCTTCCACTTTGTTCTCCTTACCTTTGATGTACCTAATTTCTAAATGAAACTCGCTCATTGTGTCCAACCATCTAGCCTACCTAACATTCAGATTTGACTAATCAAACAAGTATTGCAACCCAATGCAATCACTCATTAGTACAAACCTCCTACCAAGAAGATAGTGTCTCAACATCTTCAATGCATGTATAATCAGTGCCAGTTCAATATCATGTGTCAGGTAGTTCTGCTCATGCTCGTTTAGTTTCCTGGACTCATAACATAACACCTGTCCATCCTACATAAGGACTCCACCAAGCCCTCTCTTGTAAGAATCTTCGCATACCACAAACTCTTGGTCTGGACTTGCAATCTATAACACTGGTGCATGTGTCAACACCTACATAATTTTCTCAGTGCTAACTTCACACTCCTTTGTCCATTCAAAATTCTTACCTTTCCTTTGCAATGATGTAATGGGATAAGAAACTTGTGAGAAGTTCTTGATGAACCTCCTATAATGGCCTACCATACCCATGAAATATCTCACCTCATTCACATTCTTAAAAGCTAGCCACTCCATGATGGCAATTATCTTCTTTGGATGTACTGCAATGTTCCTTGGAGACAACATGTCCCAAGTGGTGCACCTTAGTTTGAAATAAACTAAACTTTTTGAGCTTAGAATACAATTGATGCTCTCTCAACAACCTCAATAATGTTGCTAAATGCTCAGCTTTCTCTTCTGAATTTCTAGAATATACCAATATATCATTGATGAAAACAATAACAAACTTATCCAAATATGGACGCAACACACTATTCATTAAACACATGAATGCAGATGGAGCATTAATTAAGCCAAATGGAACAAAAATAAACTCATAATTCCCATACCAGGCCCTGAACATAGTCTTTTAAATGTACTCCTCTTCGATGCGTACTTGATGGCATCTAGATCTCAAGTCAATAATCGAGAACGTTGTTGCTCCCTGTAGAAGATCGAACAAGTCATCAATCCTCGGAAACAGGTACCTATTCTGTATGGTCACTTTGTTCAATTGTCTATAATCAATGGAGAATCTAAGAGTACTATTTTTATTCTTCATGAACAATACCAGTGCGCCCCAAGGTGATACACTTGACCTAATGTATCACTTTTCCAACATTTCCTTCAGCTGCAACTTTAACTCAACCAACTTAGGAGTGCTCATCCTTTAAGGTGTTTTTGATGTTGGAGCTAACCTTGACACTAACTCAATAGAAAATTCTATCTCCATGTGAGGTGGGAACTCTTTAATGCCCTCAGGAAATACATCTTGAAATTGTTGCAATACTGGATACTTGTTCAACACATCCTAATCCTCAACCTCATTACTCTTATCACTATAAATTTGTACTGCAAATAGCTTGCACCCCTTCCTACAACTATTCTTTTCTTTCATAGATGTCACCATCCTAACTGATGTAGCCTTCTTCTTGCTGTGTAATACCCTTAGTTCTCCATTTTCATCAACACACTCAATAGCTTTACAATAGCAGCCAAACTTGGTTCTATGTAGATACAACCAATCCATGCCCAAAAACATATTGTATGAACCTAATAGTAATACATTCAAATGTGTTGTTGTAGGCGTACCATTTAAATAAAATGCACAAACTCCTACCCAGTGATGCACTCACTTCTTTGTACCTGTAGCCAACTGCACTAACCAAGACTTTGCATGAAACTCCTTATTCAAACGACACTTATCCACCAATTCAGGACTAAGATAACTATAATTAGATCCAGGGTCAATCAAAATATAAATAACTTGATCACAAAACTTATTTTCCATCTCAATGATAGATTCCTGGTGTTTTGCCTACCTATTGTCCACGGCTACATAGATAGGTGGAATACTCTAAACATTGTCCCTAATAGTCTGGACCTCCTCTGTAATGTATTTCTGAGGCCGACCACCATGATTTTCTGGATAATCTCTCTTGCAATATTCTTTTCCACAAATCCACAAATCCAACAATCTATAGACTTCCATCCTCCATCCATATTCCTTTTTTCATATTGGTACCCCTGTCCTCTATCTAACACATTGAACCTCTTAGGTGCTACAACATTCTCCTTGTTATCTGTACCCTATGGCCTTGCTCGCTTTTTATCCCATTTTCATTTGTTCTTTAGAATACCTCTCTAGATTGGCTTAGTGTCAGTGCTACGCCCTGATTGTTCAAAGAAATTCTTTGAATCCTATCAGATTTGAATGCAATCAGTAGTCTACTAATGAATCTCTGAATCTTACCCTTCTCCTCCTTGAGGTAAGGCACATACCTTAATAGTTCTAAGAACTTACTGGTGTACTCATCACCTGTCATGGATCGCATCTTTAGTTCATGGAATTATTTTTCGATGTCATCAAAGTACGTTTCTGATAGATAATTTTTCTTGAATAACCATACAAATTCACTTCATGTGAGATCTTCCTCATTTATGTCCCTGCCATTCTTCACATCTTCCCACTAGATGCATACTTTACCTTTAAGACTGAAAGTAGCTACTCTATATTTCATGTTCTTTGAGTAGTCATGCAACCTAAAGAACTTCTTCATATCAAGTAATCAAGCATTTGCATCCTGTCATCTCTTTACCTCTCCATCAAAAGTAGGTGGCTTTACTTTCTTAAACTCATCCCGCAAGTATCCCCTATCACTTCTCTTGTAAGGATGATAATGGTGATGATCATAATGCTTATTTGAATCAGAACTAGAGTCATACCTGTGTCTATCCCTTCTCCTCTCCAGAGTGTCCAATAATCTATCAACCTGGATTGTTTCCTCTCTATCTGATCGGTGACCTCCATGTGATCTACTACCATTTTCCACATTAGTTTTTTCCTCCTGCTCATGGCTGGTCTCAATTTGTCCTTTCCACTGCAAATCTGACAACCTTTAGAGTATCACTACATTTACCTCTACTAGCTTTTCATGTGTCTATATGATTCTATCATTATATTCCTTACAACTCCTTATCTCTTCCTTTAAACTTCCTAGTGTTACTACCAAATCGGAAGAGTTCCTAACACCATAATGCTCTTCAAATTCATAGGGAGAGTCTTTGTAGTCAACCATCTTGCTAGCCATTTCATAATTATTCCTACAAGGCATAATATGTCACATAAACCAAATCAAACTAAATCAATGTACCTTATCATATATCGAGGATGATACCTTGTCTCTAAGATCACCAAATCAATGTGATACATATATAACATAATCAGAAAAACATATCAACATACGCAAGTAAATATATCAACTCAAAAACATCACTCTATCTAGGGTCCGTTCATCGATGCCAGGCCATATCAACAATGCATGTTACTACCTCATGCATGAAAACAACCATTACTCCATTATACACATTGCTACATGTAACTAACAATATGCATAAGAAATGCCTAATCAACTACAAATATGCATAAACTCATGTAGTCAAACATAATCAACCAGTTCTTGTAATCAACCTACAAGACTGATATATGTAATCCAAGTCTTCAAGAATGTACCCTAACATTCAAGTATTTAAGTAGGTGACATAAAATCAACATGTAAGAAACATATAATTCATATGAAACTAGTCACATGCTCATGAATATTACTCTTCATGAAATCAATATCGAATTCTCCATGATAACCATACTACAACCCTAATCAATCATTAAGAAAATATAAAAAGTATATAAGTGTAAGAGACACACATGCAATTGACATGCATGCATGACTAACAAATTCAACCCATCCAGTCCGAGAGTTGAGCCATGCTTTGATACCACTCTTTAACACCCTCCTATCAGGCCTACCCAAGCAACCGACCAGCCATGGTAAACATGAGACTAGAGGCTACTATGATTAGATTCAAACTCCTCAGTGACCTCGAGGAAGTGAAATCAATGGAACATCACACACATTCATCCAACATCATCAACAAAACCTCAAGAGACAAGTCAACCACTAAGACAACATGTCCTTGGGTCCCACTATTGTTTTAGGTCTCTTGGGCCATAGTCTCTCTCTCATGCTATGGGCAAGGGAGTGACCAAGAACCTAAAGTCGCTCTCACATGCCTTCCTACCAGCGACTATGGAACAACATTTCAAGTGTTGTGCCAGTGACCCCAGGATTTAAGCCAATTTTTTAGGCCCAAAGTCCAAGAAATTATCTAGAATGGAATGATAGCTTGAAATCAAGAAAAGTATAGGGCGACAATGAAGAAAAAGCAATAAACTCAACAAGACCTTAACCAGACCCCTACTAGCCATGGCAAGCATTTCGTCAACTGTATCATTGACATGTAACTGATAGGCGTAAACAACAAAATTAAGTGTAGAGATAGCATACTTATCTGAGAATCGCTATGAACCATTATTCCCTCATTCCATTTTCTACATATTCATCTATTAGGTCATAGACACATTATCCATTCATATACAAGTAAAAACATGCTGAGAGCCATACATAGTTGTTGTCATAAAATGTGCATATAACCAACATAATAGGAACATAAATACAATAAACATATAAGCCATGAAAATCGATATATACATCAGTACCTTTTCACATGAAAATCAAGGGAATTATTTTCTCATTAATGAATGCAATAAACTAATCGGAGATGGGACTACCATGTTCCACCCAATCATAGAATGGCTAAGAGAAATCTCTCTTTAGCCATTCACCGCCATGCAATATTCCAAGCATGAATTGGGGATCCCATGGAACACATCAGTTAAAACTCATCTAAGGCTTCGAGTGGCTAGCCACCTAAACCCATCAAACAGTGATTCGACCACATGGTTGGATATTACAAAACCATCATTAGATTGGTCTTCGTTGAATCCTTTGAGGGCTTCCATAGCGTTTATCTAACTGAGTATTTTAGAAATAGTAACTCAACTCACAGGTTGTACCAGTATTCCAGAGCGCTTTTCCAACCAAGGCTTCCAAGGCTAGTAACTCAAACCACCAAGGGCTTCTAGAGCATTTGTCAAACCATAGCTTCTAGGACTAGTAACTCAACCCAAGATGTTACAGGGATTCCAGTGTGTTTGTTCAACCAGGGCTTCGAGGAATAATTACTCAACCTGAGCTAAGGAAACATGAGAAACAACTAAAAACAAACAATGAAATTAAACCCACAATCACCATGTCTATCCTAGAAATGGAAAGGCTAGACAATCTACTGTCGAACCAACAAATCCTCCATGCCAATGACAAGTCACAACAAAGAAACCACATGCATATGCCATGCATGTCAAAAATAGTGAAGAAATCATACATGCATCTCGGTACCTAGAGGAAAATTTGATGTAGTTTCTGATCTTGATGCCTCCTAGCACTTTCCTGCTTTTCCTTTACTTTCTTGCTCCAAGAATCCTAATATGCCACACCCTCCAAGAATGCTTCAAGAAAACTCTAAGTATCCAAGCGTATGAGAGAGAGAGAGAATAATGAGAGAGAGCTCCAACACTAAACTGACAAAATGTTACCAATTAATCCTCAGAAGCCGTTTTAGGGATGAGGCCTCTATTTTCTTCATTTTCCATTATTTTCCTTCATTTTCTTCCTCAAATGCAACATGTGACCTTTCACCTCCTTTTTCTCCTAATTTCCATTATTTTCATAAATAAATGTGCCAAAAATTCCTTTTTAACTTTTAATGTCATAGTCATTGCCTTTTCCAATTTCCTTAGCCATAAACAACCAAATGAACACGCCTTAAGATGTCTTGCCCAACATTCAACTTTGAATATGTGTCCCATTTGTCCCTAGTTATTGTTTTTAACTTTTATTACGTGGAATTTTCACGAGGGCTATTATGCCTGTATCTAGCAACTAACTAACTTATGTTTTTGCAATATGACATTAATAAGACATATGAATTAAGTGCAGTAGCTTTACACATGTTGTATAACTATAATCAAACTCATAATATGCCATCATTATGGTAAAAAAAGTTACTCAGGAAACATGCCTTAAGTAAGGAAGTAGTATACATTATGTAGAAATGTACCCAAATTACTAATACACCTACATGACAATAGAACCATTGCTAGAAAAACATGTTGTGAGTACAAGGATACTAGACATTGAGTATGATAAGAAGAATTGAAGAACAAATTATAAAGAAAATTCTAGTCAAAAAAATTTAGGCATCACAATACATCAACATAATACTAGTTAACTATCTAACATGAAAATACACGAAGTTTATGCATACATTAAGTAAAGTGTTTATACATAACATCACGACAAACCTTAACTGCCTAACTAAAACTCTAAGGATGAGGAGAATGTAAGATAGAAACCAAATCTAGCAGTTGATAACTCTGCTATTAGATGCAGTAAAGAGATAAAATTCATACCAAACCGACATATATGTTAACAAAGCGATATGACGAACATGAAAACAACTATTTAATTTTAAATGACACCAGGGAGATAACCACCCAAAACTCACATACACTATTTATCATTGAGAAGGAAAATATAAAATATTGCTCTGCTCAGAGGTACTGTTACAAACATTGGCATTAGGAAAAAAAGTATAACCAACGGGGAATTCAAACCCCAGATGAGGAACTATGGTTGACGCATAAGTGGCAAGCCATGGACATTAAATAGTAGTGAATAAAATCTAGGCCTACTTGACTCTTCCATAAGGATTATAAAGTACACATGTACAAGATTCTGTAATAAACTTAAGGTCTCTTCCCAGGTTGTAGTGAGTTAGTTGCACAAGAGGAGAGCTCAAAGTAACCAACTTGAAAGGAGATGAATGGTTTTTCAGAGAGCCCTCATCCATGACCACAATACACAGGAACCAAAAATGTGGGAAACAATGGCATTACTTGTGTGAAAACACCAAAAAAATGAAGGCATTAGCAATTTCAGCCTCCTCACAGTGAATAAGGTATAGATGAAAATGAGAAAGGAACCATATTTGAATAGTATTACCTGTGTAATGGCCACCAGACTAAAACTATGTACAGGTCCAACCTGTGAATAAAAAAAAGAAAACAAAACCATGTAACTCAGCAGAACATTAGAAAACTTAGAAGGAATTTGGGGAAACCACTGGTTAAGCCCTACACTGAGGGAAAAATGTGCTTATTGAATTTGCGAGGTGGAAAAGGGTGCCTCCTTGGCAATATTCTAGATTTGGCAGTTGCCCTGGCCAAATTGAAGCTAGACCTGCACACAAAATTTTTGAGAAGGAACAACCAATTAGAGTTTTGATTTGAATGCAGGGAAGATGAATTATTAACTTAGAAAAAAAATACAAGATTACCTAATGCAATATTGTTGGTCCATGTGTGGTTACTTTGTGTAGTATGTGCATAGTTGGAGATGGTGGTGTAGCTCCACGATTCTATTATTACTCAGGTGAGACCACAATGTGCCTAGGCAAGGATTCGTCGCAGGGGCAACTGATTCTGTCAAACATCATGCCAAACGACCAAACTCTCCCCTCTCCATAGTGAAACAATTGTTGGATTGAGGGGGCCTGACCCAGGTTCGGAATTATTTAGTTAAACAAATCCCTACACTACTAGCCCTTTCGACATCATCCCGCGAAGCACGAACTAAAGTCTCAACCTAAGCATTATGGGGGGATGTTGGACCCAAGTTTCCGCACCCTTGATATGTCTATGGCGTCGATTTATTCCAACTATGCCTACCCTCGAACAGGTTACTTCGAGCATAGTTCTAACCTTCAATACCCTCACGATCTATTATAATCGTCTTTCACACAACCCTAACTAGGGGCTTAGATGCTTTTGCACTACTATGGCAGTGAACTGCACTGTTTCACCAAACTACACTGCGTATCTGACTTATCTTCTTAACAGATCTTAGTTAACTTCACGTAAACATATATTTTATCTTGCGTTCACTTAATCAATACAATTATACACATTTTCACTTCATATAAATAATATAAGTGAAATTTATACCCACTATATTCAATGCATAAAACAGGAAATAAATTCACAAAATTGTTATGAAACTTCTCTTTATTAATAATTCCAATTGTTACAAACTCGACTCGTCCTCTACACTTAGCTGGAGGGGTCCACACACTCAGTTGCGGACTACTAGGCCTCTGTGCACTCAGCTGCAGAGACTTCTCCTACTCTATGACCCAAAACTATACTTTACTCCACAGACCTATCTCACATACATCATTCATTCTTCCATTATGAATCTATTCCATGTTTAGATTAGATGATGTCTTTATCTACTTAGAGCCCCACTCTATTTATATAATCCCATGGTCGGTGGACCATGGGTAGATCTCTACAATTGACATTACATTACAAAATTGGGGGCGGACAATCCTATGACTCTTTCACAAGCTACGCACTCCATGCCCACAAAATGCGGAGTCTTTACATCAGAGTTACAATTTTTGGCCAAAATCTGGGCTCTAAGCCCCAAAACTTCCCTTGGAGGATCCTGCACCCAACAAGCCCCCAAGAAAAACATCGTGACTGCCCCTTGAGTCACTCTATTAATGCGAAGATCTTTGCGTGAAGACCTCCCAATTCTGCCCGGATCACAGCAAGATTAGTGACGCACTAATCGGTAGCCTGTTGTACTTCCTCAATGTGTTGTTTAGAGACCATTGTGGCTAAACTGCTACCCTGGATCCTTTCCTGTGTTGCTTGCAAGGTCATGAGCTTTGCTTCAATGGAGGCTATAATGATATATGCCTCATCAATCTACGATTATAAGCGTGCCTTAAAAACTACTTCCTTATGTCGAGCAACATCTACCTGTTCCTTGAGTGATTTCACCTACTTCATCCTCGCGAGCCTCTATGTAAGGGAAACCATTTGCGCGGTCCCTTTTACTTCTTCATATTTATGTTTTAGCTCACACACCTCCATCTCTAGGCATTGTATGTTTGAGTCCTCCTGCAGGGTGGTGATAAACTCAAATGACTGCTCGAACAACTTTGTACAGTCTATCATTGCACTGTTAACCTCTGTTATTGATGCTGTAATCGCGTTGGTGCATTGTTCCCTAACCTCCGGTGGGGTTGAAGACTGCACCTTCAATTGTAGTTCGGCTATTTGAAGGTTCACTTCAAGCTGAATCCTAGCCATTTCTTCCTTTTCCTCGCACACCCTTGTTGCTAATTTATGGATGCACACCTTCACTGGTTCCAATGCATGGATGGCCAACTCAAGGACCATCTAGCAGGCTTCCTCTACCACCTACACGATTTGTATTTTCTGTGCCACTACCTCGTTGCATTGTAGGCTTAGCTATTCAATGTTGATGTGTTTCTCGCTAATTAACTGAAGTGTGTGACCCTCCCTGGCTCATAGTTCTGTAGTGATTCCATCCTGCAAAATATAGAGTGTCTCCCAATGGAGCACAACCACATTTAACTCGATTTCCTTCAACCCGTTGACCATAGGCTTGTCAACCTCATTTTCTATAATGAGTGCTCCATCTGGTAGCATTATGTTATTGGTCATCTAGGTGCACAACATTTCCTCATCTGCGGATGTGCCTACTGCGAGATTGGTTGACACAATGCCAGCTTGTGGAGTGTGCACCTGCAACTCCTGTATCTATGCCCAGAGGGCCTCCAACACCATTTGGTGTTCCTCCTCGAACTGTTGGAGGGTCTCTGCAGTGACGTCCTTCACCATCTTGCCAATGTCATATAGATCCCCCTCAGTGAGGGTGATCGAGTTAAAATAAGTCTTTGAAGCCTTTGACTTATTTCGCAGCCCTACCTACTCTCTTGGGAACGAACATTTCAGCTAGGTGGATGTTGTTTGTGGGTCCTTCGTGCTCTTCCTCTGTTTCCCTTTCGTGCTCTTCTGCCAACTTTGCAGCATCACATGCCGCATGGGCCTTAGCTCCTGCCACTTCGTTCCTGCGCTTTTCTGCCAATTGCGCCATCCACAGTTTCACCTTTTCCTTTTTCCACTACACAGCAGACTTCTTTGCTTCCATCATGGATCTGGCTGGAGCACACTACTCCGGCGGCCATGACTCAAGGACCACGAAGATGATGTTTTCTATCACCAAATAAGGTAGCTCGTAGCATGTCTTCGTGGAGTCCTTCCATGCCCTTATGTAAACATGGTGGAAATCTACCTTGAACTTCATGAAGATCTGTAGACTATTTTGAACCGTGGGCAATAACCACAGCTTGCGATTAATCCCCATTCTAATGTTCATCTCCATGAACACCCAAAATATTTTGTTGTCCCTTATCCTTTGTGTATCCCTGGTTTCCCACAGCAAAGCATACTTTGCTGCCTTTGGAAGGTCCTGCAAGATTCTCAGGAACTGGTTATCTTTGGGCAATTCCCATGCCACCAATACTATGGACAACATAAGCCATGCATAGTGAAAAGTTTTTCCCTACTCTTGTGCCTCACGACGGTTCTCAAGGAATTCTCTGCATAAGTAGTTTGCCCACTTGAATTGGACCCTTTTGTGCATTGCGTTGTAAGTGCAACCACCGGCACAAGCACCTCATCCGTGTGACACTTCTGCATAACCTTTCCTGCCAATATCTGCGTCGTGACTTTAACCCTAGGGTTGTTGATGCTAGAAATGGCGTACCCTCTCTTCTTCTTCTCTAGCTTAAACTTCTTCGTGGCTTCCACGATGACCAAATCATCACTCTTGCCGTCCAAGATGTTCATTGGATCCTCCCCTTTACAAGGGAGCCAGGTAATTATGAGGATCAAATGGTTTGTGATGGGGATGGGCTCCTCTAGTCATAAGCACCCATCATGTATCAAGCAGAGCAACTGCCTGATGACAAAAATGGTCACTTGGGCACGATGGTAATGCGGCACCCAGAGCAAGTTTAATGGTCTTACCTTCTCCACACCTCTCAGCCATTTACGTGGATCCAACTCTGTGATTATAGTTGACATGTCTTTCTTCTGGCGCATTAGCTATGCGGTTTCCAAATGTGGGAACTTCTTGTGGTCCACGAGATCCCAGTATTCAAATTTCAGTACAGGCACTCACCCTAGGTGCACTCCTTAAAAAATAATGTCGTCAGGGAGCAGCAGAGTCTGTAGAGAGATTTTTCTCTCATCTATATCTTTGGGAACCTTTGCTTTACCCTTCCACGGAGGAACATATGTTGGAAGCCTGGTAAGAGGGTCTGCACCCTGGGTTTCAACCTCCATTTCTACATCCTCCTCCTCTACCAGGATTTATTCAAATTATTCCTCCTCATTAGCCTCCAAATTGATAGCCTTCCCCTTTTCTTCCATGGTAAGTTTAGTCCTTAATGGGTTCCTAAGGGATACATGAACTATTACCATAGCCTACTTGTCTTTCTTGGGTCTTGGCGTGTGCGACGATTTAGGGATTTCTGCAACTATCCTAGCACTTTCAGGTGCTTCTACTTCCGTAATGGCCTGTGCGGCTTCCTCGAAATTCATTACTCTGGTATCCATGGCTTCCTTAGGTGTTGCCATAATGTGATTCCACAGTTCTCTTAACGACTCAGGTAATTGCTCAAGCAACGAAGGACCAGTTCTGCAGGGCGCTAATCAGTGTTACCTTCTCTATATTTTCATTTGTAATTCCTTGCACTTCCCATATAGCCCTTACCATGAACCAGAATTGGCCTGGATCCTCATTTCAAAAACCTTTGAACACAGGCAACTTCATTGTGCTTGCCATATTGAATCGCAGTGGTGGTAGAGGTGGTACGGGTGAAGATGGAGGTGATGGTGGTGAAGTTGGTGGTGGTGTGGGTGGAGGTGGTATGAGTGAATATGGAGGTGATGGTGATGAAGCTGGTGATGGTGTGGGTGGAGGTGGTATTCGTGGAATTCTTTGCCTTATCAGATGGATCGCACTTCGCGAGCTCTTCATCGTCCCTTAGCAAAGATGAAATCAAGGGGCTAGTTTCTGGTCCCTTATTTCCTTCATTCCTGTAAGCTTTTCCACTTCTCGTAGCCTCTAACATCAAGGAACTTGCATAACCCTATTTTCACACAATAACATTTTAATCCAAGTATTCAAAGACTTTATGTACTTACCTCGCGGTCCTTTGAGAAAGCATCGCTTTGCCTCGCTGTAGCTAACAGAGGTGTCAACTACGAACTCAGTAATGAATCCTCCTATAATATGATCGAGCCAATGATGAATGATGTGCATAATCTTATCCTTCGATGCTTCCAACCTTCGCACTAACTCTCGTGTCCACACGAGAGGACTGTCAAGTTTCTACCTTCCTTGGCTATTTATTAGCTTTGCAATCCACTCTTATAGCTCAATAGGGAAGGACGTGAAGAAGATTTTGTGGATTTCCATATATAGGTAGCAGTCTAACCACTCTTATTTTGACAATTGCAGGTTCCTATTCTCCTATGCTGCAAACTTGTAAATTCTTCTGTCCAACCAGCCTTCAATTTCCTTCTTTGTTGGATTCCAATGATACGACATTAGACATCTCTATGCAAATTCTGGTCTCGACAACAGAACCATTTGTTGGCTTGGGGGGGCTTGACCCAGGTTCATAATTATTTAGCCAAACAAATCCTTACACTGCTCGTCCTTTCGGCATTAGCCCACGGAACACGGACTGAAGTCTCCCCCGAAGCAGTATGGGGGGATGCTGGAACCAAGTTTCTGCACCCTTGAGATGTTTGTGGTGTTGATTTCGTTCAACTATACCTACCCTCACACAGGTTACTTTGTGAACTATTATAACCTTCAATACCCTCACAATCTATTATAAATGTCTTTTGTACAACCCTAAACAAGGGATGAGATTTTTTCACACTGCTATGACAACGAACTGCACTATTTCCACAAACTACACAACGTATATGACTTATCTTCTTAACAGATCTTAGTTAACTTTGCGTGAACAAATATTCTATCTAGCATTTAGTTAATCAATACAATTACACGCATTCGTGCATCATATAAATAGTAGAAGTGAAATTTATACCCAGCATATTCAATGCATAAAACAGGAAATACATACACATAATTGATATGAAACTTCTCTTTATTAATACTTCCAACTATTACACACTCGCTGTAGACTACTAGGCCTCTGCGCATTGAGCTGCAAAGCCTTTTCCTACTTTATGACCCAAAACTAGACTTTACTCCATAGTCCTATCTCGCATACATCATTCATTCTTCCCTTATGAATCTATTCCATGTTTAGATTAGATGATGTCTTTATATACTTAGAGCCCCACTCTATTTATAAATCTCATGGTCTGCGGACCATGGGTAGATCTCTATAGCCGACATTATATTACAAAATTTAGGGCAAACAACCCTATGACTCTTTTACAAGCTACGCACTCCGTGCCCACAAAATGTAGATTATTTACATTAGAGTTACAATTTTTGACCAAAATCTGGACTCTGAGCCCCAAAACTTCCCTTGGGGGATCCCACGCCCAACAACAGTCTCAACAATGAGCGAATGACTACTAGGTTGAGGAGTTATGGTTGGCCAAGTAAACCTCCACCACTGATGTCTGGTAGAAGATTGTGATCATAAATGTTGAATTGACTTGAAAGAAATGAGGAGGTAGGGCGGTGGTACTAGCCCATGCGCCCCAGGATGAGTGGGAGAAGGATTCATGTGGTTGGGGACATGTGGGGCGGACACGGGGCAAAGTGAGAGGATGGTGAGAGGTCTAGTTTCTAGTTGTAATCATGGTAGTATGGGCTATGTACCCTAGCACCTACCACTGGGAGAGTGCAATCAAACACATCTAGCTTAACCTTAATTTCTGGTAGCATAGGAATTTAGGGCTAGCGTAGTGAACATCTCAAGCAATGGTAGCATAAGAACTTAGGGGTAATGCAATACACATAGGAGGTGGCATAACATAATATTAAGGTATCAAGGGGTGATGAATCATATGGGTATCCATATTAAACAATACATCAAACTTACTAAGTTTATTCAACTGTAATAAATACAAAGGGGAATGAGACATGGTTATATCAAGAAAGATAATGTAGAAGGTTACATTAGGTAGAAAGAGTGTAATCAAAGGATTTGATAAATAATTCCATTCAACCTATAAAGATGTAGAAAAAAAAAATCATTACATGAAGAAAAAGTCTTAAGAGTGAGCATGTGACACAAAGCCTAATTATAAATTAATAATCTCCACGATTAAGAATATTATTATATATATAATAATACTAATAATATTAATTTTTATGATTTTTTAATCATAAAAAATGCGCAAAATTTTATGAAATATTTTTATATTTGTCATAAATTGATATTTATAAACATTTACTAACCATATAATTCTATTAAATTTTATTTTTTCTTGTAAAGGAGAAGTTTATTCAATGATTATTCTAACTTAGATAGAAAGAATTCAATCTTCATTCAAACTTAAACAAGAAAGGCTGCGGGGCAGCTAGTCCCTGCTAATGCAAATTGCAGAACAGTTTCGGCGGACATCTCCAGCAACTTCTAACGTAGGCGTCAATGCTCTGAGCCAGTTCCAGATTCTGAGCTTCGTAAGTGAGCTCTTGCATCTGCGTTGATGTCGAAGTGCTGCGTAGAACTTCTGGAAATTGTTTGCACGCCTAAAAATAATAATCGAAGGTTTAGTTAATGAAGGTCATAGAAAAGTAATGTTCAGAAAATTACAATAGAGTGATGAGATGTGGTTACACGAGATGGGACATCTGCCTACCGATATGACATGGTAAACATTTAAGCATCGGTACTAGTAGCAGTAAAAGAGCCAATAGCATAGGTTATAGGAGTAGGTGTAAAGGAAGAGGTGGCAAGGTTCATGAAAAAGAATCCCTTTTGCTGGTGCAATACGTGCAAAAAACAATGTATACAACATTTGTTACACCATAGTAATTGCTTTTTATAAAACTTTTATTTTAAAGTATAATATTTATAAATTCATGTGTTCAAAATAGTCGCCGGATAAAACCAACGCACTTCAAATTTGCCCACTGATATCCATTCTGCTTTTAACTTTACTACTTTGCTCCAGCAATTATATTCTAAAATCAGAACTACACTAGCAACATTTTCACGTATATTTTGATGTAACAAGTGTCACTCTTGGAACTCGATAAAGATATATCTCGAAACCTACTGCCCCTACCGTTTCAGTTACACGGAACAATTTGGTTAATATTTAAAAAATGTGTAGACTTTAGTATTGGACAAGTCTCCCTTACCACGTGCATTGCAAGCAAGCCATGTGCTTGTATGCCATTATCAAGCTGCTTGCGAGAAAACCTTACCTCACACATCACTGAATTGAATTCTGCGTTCTCTTGAGCTACATTAACAACTAAAATTCTCAGTTCGAACCTTGGCTATGATAGGAGCAAAATAATTGAATACCTGGGTTTTCGTCGGCTCAGACATCAGTAAAGAATTGAATTCTGTTCTCTTTTGATTTGCATAAACACCAAAGGTGACTAGGGTTCAAATCTTGGCAATGGTATGAGATATATTCTGTTTACGGTTCAAATCAAATCACAGCACGACCTATCTGTTTTACAGATTCGGAGAAATCTGAACCATTACTTTTCCGTGAAGAGCTCAGAACAAATTTGGAAAATGAACAGGTGATTTTCTTTGTCTCTCCCTCTTCTAGATCGGCGTTCGCCCTTCTAGTTGGTTCAAGGGCCAAATTGTAACAGGGTCTCTGCTACTATACAGGAGCCAAACCCTTGCTCTGTTATCTTGGATTTTTCATGCTACAGAGGGAAAAACCCTTGTTCCTGGGTTAAGGAACTTTTCTATGCCTATTTATTGGCTTTTACAATTCCTTTTCAGTATTAGGTTTTTTATTTTTTATATGAACTGTGGTTCGCGTTTCTGGTTGTTTTTTTTTTTTTTTTTTCTCTGTGTTTTGTTTCGTCGTCCGATTTTGGAGCAGAAGAGACACAGATAGAAATGAATCCCTGCTTTCAGATTGCTATAGCCAGGTTTACGTACTTTGAGCTTAATTCGAGTCTATAATTTTGATAATTTTTTAATTAATAGATATGTATAGAACATGATACCTCTGGAAAAAAATGTATAGAACAGGATACTGCCTGCTATAGATAACAGTTCGTCTAGGATTTCTTTGAGTGATTTCATGGCGTTGTTTTTGAAGTACCAGCAGTACCAACAGTGCCCCGGGCAGGATACTATCCGATGGCTGGCGGGGGAGCGTATTGGGAGAATTTTGTGCAGAGAACAGGTGTAGTACACAACAGACAGATGTTACAGTATAGGCCTCCATATCCTCCCACTGTTTACGCTTACCCTCCAAATCCAGCAGATTATGCCACGGTTGACACGAACATGTTCAACGACGAGAACACTAGCGGATGCTCCATTATGTAATTATTTTCTTTGCAGGTTTCTTTGTATAGGAATAGGTTGGGGGTAATCAGGGCATGCAAAAATCCATCATTTTCTTTGCAGGTTTCTTTGTAGAAGAATAGTATACATCTTAGTACCTCAAAATAGGGTCAATTCATTCATTAATAGCTAATGCACCCACAATACATTTGGGTTTTTACGAGAAATTGAAGTCGTGACTGCTGAGTTGACGTGTGATTTTATAGAGGCAGAGAGCTTCTGTTTCTGTTGCATTTAATCACTCCTTTTTGTTTTGCTTGCAATTTACTGCAGGTCGAGTTTTGGTAGAGAGCTTGCGCAGACAGTTGGAAACTGCAAATCCAGGTTTGTAATTTAAGATTGTGGGTATGTTTTTACATGCATAAAGAGTGATGATTTTTGTAAATGATCTAGTCTCTACAAAAAACTATTCAACCCAACACTTCAGTTTTTTCTTTTTTCATGTTCTTAAATAAAATATGTACCCTTATCTCAGTTCTCACTGAAATTCAGGACTTACCACGCCCTATTCAGGCAGGGCGCAACTATTCACTTCTGAAATTCAGGACTTATCACGTGCTATTCAGGCAGGGTGCAATGATTCACTTCTGAAATTCAAGACTTACCACCTGCTATTCACGCACGGCGCAACGATTCACTTGAAGCAACTCGCACAGTACTCAGCAGGGGAGCCCATGTCGCTTCAGCAAGAATTATTGCAGGTCATGGATCTGGTGCTTCATCCCTCAGCAATATCTTTTCCGTATGAATTTGTTACGATCCTGCAGTCCATAGAACTTTTGGTGGAGTTTCCAGGCCACAGAAGAAGGGGGTTCTTTGCAGGCCACAAAACTTTGCTGCTGCATCTTACAGCTGGTGATTGACCTGCCTCTTGCCTCATGATTCCAACTTGATCTTACAGAACAGACTCTCCACGTTTGGCTACGAATAACAAACTGAGATAATTTTAAGGCTGGCAAGTCAGGCAAGTCAAGTCGGTTGTTCTCATGCAAATTACAGTTTTGACACGGCACTGCAGGGAATGTTTGACACGGCAGGTAAGCCAGCCATGGTTTAACATAATTTAAGTTTTGTTAGTTTTGTTAACATTAAATGTTAGGAGATTAATGCTAATGCAAACATAGCATTAGTTCATGAACCTATGAAATTGTTCTAATCACGGCTACTTCTGCCAATTTTACCCTAACTTTTCAGCATGTATACCTAGTTTTGAGGCCAAATAAGATGAAGATGCTTTTGATTGGTTAAAAGCATAAGAAACTATAAAATATGGTATTGGTTTCTGTGTCCTGTTAAGAAACTTTGTCTTAAGTTAAAATACAGTTGTTGATTATCACGCCGAACTAATGCTATCTAATCGAATCGATTACTATAGTCCCTGTAGCCCGGAAGGGGCAAGGACTAAAAAGGCTGCAGGGCAGCTAGTCCCTGCCAATGCAAATTGCAGAATAGTTTCGGCGGACATCTCCAGCAACTTCTAACGTAGGCGTCAATGCTCTGAGCTAGTTCCAGATTCTGAGCTTCGTAAGCGAGCTCCTGCGTCTGCGTTGATGTCGAAGTGCTCCGCAGAACTTCTAGAAATTGTTTGCACGCCTAAAAATAATAATCGAAGGTTTAGTTAATGAAGGTCATAGAAAAGTAATGTTCAGAAAATTACAATAGAGTGATGAGATGTGGTTACACGAGATGGGACATCTACCTACCGATATGACATGGTAAACATTTAAGCATCGGTATCAGTAGCAATAAAAGAGCCAGTAGCATAGGTTATAGGGGTAGGTGTAAAGGCAGAGGTGGCAAGGTTCACGAAAAATAATCCCTTTTGCTGGTGGAATACTTGCAAAAAACAATGTATACAACTTTTGTTACACCATAGTAATTGTTTTTATAAAACTTTTATTTTAAAGTATAATATTTATAAATTCATGTGTTCAAAATAGTCGCTGGATAAAACCAACGCACTTCAAATCTGCCCGTTGATATCCATTCTACTTTTAACTTTACTACTTTGCTCCAACAATTATATTCTAAAATCAAAACTACACTAGCAACATTTTCACGTATGTTTTGATGTAACAAGTGTCACTCTTGGAACTCGATAAAGATATATCTCGAAACCTACTTCCCCTACCGTTTCAGTTACACAGAACAATTTGGTTAATATTTAAAAAATGTGTAGACTTTAGTATTGGACAAGTCTCCCTTACCACGTGCATTGCATCCAAGCCATGTGCTTGTATGCCATTATCAAGCCGCTTGCGAGAAAACCTTACCTCACACATCACTGAATTGAATTCTGCATTCTCTTGAGCTACATTAACAACTAAAATTCTCAGTTCGAACCTTGGCTACAACAGGAGCAAAATAATTGAATACCTGGGTTTTCGTCGGCTCAGACATCAGTAAAGAATTGAATTTTGTGCTCTTTTGATTTGCATAAACACCAAAGGTTACCAGGGTTCAAATCCTGGCAATGGTATGAGATATATTCTGTTTATGGTTCAAATGAAATCATAGCACGACCTATCTATTTTATAGATTCGGAGAAATCTGAACCATTACTTTTCTGTGAAGAGCTCAGAAAAAATTTGGAAAATGAATAGGTGATTTTCTTTGTCTCTCCCTCTTCTGGACCGACGTTCGCCCTTCTAGTTGGTTCAAGGGCCAAATTGTAACAGGGTCTCTGCTACTGTACAGGAGCCAAACCCTTGCTCTTTTATCTTGGGTTTTTCATGCTACAGAGGGAAAAACCCTTGTTCCTGGGTCAAGGAACTTTTCTATGCCTATTTATTGGCTTTTACAGTTCCTTTTCAGTATTAGGTTTTTTATTTTTGATATGAACCGTGGTTTGCGTTTCTGGTTGTTTTTTTTTTTTTTTTCTCTGTGTTTTGTTTCGTCGTCCCATTTTGGAGGAGAAGAGACACAGATAGAAATGAATCCTTGCTTTCAGATTGCTATAGCTAGGTTTATTTACTTTGAGCTTAATTCGAGTCTATAATTTTGATAATTTTTTAATTAATAGATATGTATAGAATAGGATACCTCTGGAAAAAAATGTATAGAACAGGATACCGCCTACTATAGATAACAGTTCGTCTAGGATTTCTTTGAGTGATTTCATGGCGTTGTTTTTGAATTACCAGCAGTACCAATAGTGCCGCGGGCAGGATACTATCCGATGCCTGGCGGGGGAGCATATTGGGAGATTTCTATGCAGAGAACAGGTGTAGTACACAACAGACAGATGTTACAGTATAGGCCTCCATATCCTCCCATTGTTTATGCTTACCCTCCAAATCCAGCAGATTATGCCACGGTTGACACCAACATGTTCAGTGACGAGAATACTAGCGGATGCTCCATTATGTAATTATTTTCTTTGCAGGTTTCTTTGTAGAGGAATAGGTTGGGGGTAATCAGGGCATGCAAAAATCCATCATTTTCTTTGCAGGTTTCTTTGTAGAAGAATAGTATACATCTTAGTACCTCAAAATAGGGTCAATTCATTCATGAACAGCTAATGCACCCACAATACATTTGGGTTTTTACAAGAAATTGAAGTCGTGACCACTGAGTTGCCGTGTGATTTTATAGAGGCAGAGAGCTTCTGTTTTTGCTGCATTTGATCACTCCTTTTCGATTTGCTTGCAACTTACTGCAGGTCGAGTTTCGGTAGAGAGCTTGCGCAGACAGCTGGAAACTGCAAATCCAGGTTTGTAATTTAAGATTGTGGGTATGTTTTTACATCCATAAAGAGTGATGATTTTTGTAAATGAGCTAGTCTGTACAAAAAACTATTCAACCCAACACTTCAGTTTTTTCTTTTTTCACATTCTTAAATAAAATATGTACCCTTATCTCAGTTCTCACTGAAATTCAGGACTTACCACGCCCTATTCAGGCAGGGCGCAACTATTCACTTCTGAAATTCAGGACTTATCACGTGCTATTCAGGCAAGGCGCAACGATTCACTTCTGAAATTTAGGACTTACCACCTGCTATTCATGCACGGCGCAACGATTCACTTGAAGCAACTCGCACAGTACTCAGTAGGGGAGCCCGTGTCGCTTCCACAAGAAGTATTGCAGGTCATGGATCTGGTGCTTTGTCCCTCAGGAATATCTTTTCCGTATGAATTTGTTACGATCCTGCAATCCACAGAACTTTGCTGGAGTTTCCAGGCCACAGAAGCAGGGGGTTCTTTACAGGCCACAGAACATTGCTGCTGCATCTTACGGCTGGTGATTGATTTGCCTCATGCCTCATGATTCAAACTTGATCTTACAGGACGGACTCTCCACGTTTGGCTACGAATAACAAATAGAGATCATTTTAAGGCAGGCAAGTCAGGCAAGTCAAGTCGGTTGTTCTCATGCAAATTACGGTTTTGACACGGCACTGCAGGGATTGTTTGACACGACAAGCAGGGCAGCCATGGTTTAACATAAGTTAAGTTTTGTTAGTTTTGTTAACATTAAATGTTAGGAGATTAATGCTAATGAAAACATAGCATTAGTTCATGAACCTGTGAAATTGTTCTAATCACGGCTACTTCTGCCAATTTTACCCTAACTTTTCAGCATGTATACCTCGTTTTGAGGCAAAATAAGATGAAGATGCTTTTGATTGGTTAAAAGCATAAGAAACTATAAAATATGGTATTGGTTTCTGTGTCTTGTTAAGAAACTTTGTCTTAAGTTAAAATATGGTTGTTGATTATCACGCCGAACTAATGCTATCTAATCGAATCGATTACTATAGTCCCTGCAGCGCGGAAGGGGCAGGGACTAAAAAGGCTGCGGGGCAGCTAGTCCCTGCCAATGCAAATTGCAAAATAGTTTCGGCGGACATCTCCAGCAACTTCGAACACAGGCGTCAATGCTCTGAGCCAGTTCCAGATTCTGAGCTTCGTAAGCGAGCTCCTGCGTTTGCGTTGATGTCGAAGTGCTGCGCAGAACTTCTGGAAATTGTTTGCATGCCTAAAAATAATAATCAAAGGTTTAGTTAATGAAGGTCATAGAAAAGTAATGTTCATAAAATTACAATAGAGTGATGAGATGTGGTTACACGAGATGGGACATCTGCCTACCAATATGACATGGTAAACATTTAAGCATCGGTACCAGTAGCAGTAAAAGAGCCAATAGCATAGGTTACAGGGGTAGGTGTAAAGGCAGAGGTGGCAAGGTTCACGAAAAAGAATCCCTTTTGCTGGTGGAATACCTGCAAAAAACAATGTATACAACTTTTGTTACACCATAGTAATTGCTTTTTATAAAACTTTTATTTTAAAGTATAATATTTATAAATTCATGTGTTCAAAATAGTCGCCGGATAAAACCAACACACTTCAAATCTACCCGCTAATATCCATTCCGCTTTTAACTTTACTACTTTGCTCCAGCAATTATATTCTAAAATCAGAACTACACTAGCAACATTTTCACGTATGTTTTGATGTAACAAGTGTCACTCTTGGAACTCTATAAAGATATATCTCGAAACCTATTGCCCCTACCGTTTCAGTTACATGGAACAATTTGGTTAATATTTAAAAAATGTGTAGACTTTAGTATTGGACATGTCTCCCTTACCATGTGCATTTCATGCAAGCCATGTGCTTGTATGCCATTATCAAGCCGCTTGCGAGAAAACCTTACCTCACACATCACTGAATTGAATTCTACGTTCTCTTGAGCTACATTAACAACTAAAATTCTCAGTTCGAACCTTGGCTACGACAGGAGAAAAATAATTGAATACCTAGGTTTTCGTCGGCTCAGACATCAATAAAGAATTGAATTCTGTGCTCTTTTGATTTGCATAAACACCAAAGGCGACCAGGGTTCAAATCCTGGCAATGGTATGAGATATATTCTGTTTACGGTTCAAATCAAATCATAGCACGGCCTATCTGTTTTACAGATTCGGAGAAATCTGAACCATTACTTTTCCGTGAAGAGCTCAGATCAAATTTGGAAAATGAACAAGTGATTTTCTTTGTCTCCCCCTCTTCTGGACCGGCGTTCGCCCTTCTAGTTAGTTCAAGGGCCAAATTGTAACAGGGTCTCTGCTACTGTACAGGAGCCAAAACCCTGCTCTGTTATCTTGGGTTTTTCATGCTACAGAGGGAAAAACCCTTGTTCCTGGGTTAAGGAACTTTTCTATGCCTATTTATTGGCTTTTACAGTTCCTTTTCAATATTAGGTTTTTTATTTTTTATATGAACCCTGGTTCGCGTTTCTGGTTGTTTTTTTTTTTTTTTTCTCTATGTTTTGTTTCGTCGTCCGATTTTGGAGTAGAAGAGACACAGATAGAAATGAATCCCTGCTTTCAGATTGCTATAGCCAGGTTTACTTACTTTGAGCTTAATTCGAGTCTATAATTTTGATAATTTTTTAATTAATAGATATGTATAGAACAGGATACCTCTGGAAAAAAATGTATAGAACAGGATACCGCCTGCTATAGATAACAGTCCGTATAGGATTTCTTTGAGTGATTTCATGGCGTTGTTTTTGAATTACCAGCAGTACCAACAGTGCCACGGGCAATATACTATCCGATGGTTGGCGGGGGAGCGTATTGGGAGAATTCTGTGCAGAGAACAGGTGTAGTACACAACAGACAGATGTTACAGTATAGGCCTCCATATCCTCCCACTGTTTACGCTTACCCTCCAAATCCAACAGAATATGCCACGGTTGACACCAACATGTTCAGCGATGAGAATACTAGCGGATGCTCCATTATGTAATTATTTTCTTTGCAGGTTTCTTTGTAGAGGAATAGGTTGGGGGTAATCAGGGCATGAAAAAATCCATCATTTTCTTTGCAGGTTTCTTTGTAGAAGAATAGTATACATCTTAGTACCTCAAAATAGGGTCAATTCATTCATTAACAGCTAATGCACCCACAATACATTTGGGTTTTTACGAGAAATTGAAGTCGTGATCGTTGAGTTGCGGTGTGATTTTATAGAGGCAGAGAGCTTCTGTTTCTGCTGCATTTGATCACTCCTTTTTGTTTTGCTTGCAACTTACTGCAGGTTGAGTTTCGGTAGAGAGCTTGCGCAGACAGCTGGAAACTGCAAATCCAGGTTTGTAATTTAAGATTGTGGGTATGTTTTTACATGCATAAAGAGTGATGATTTTTGTAAATGAGCTAGTCTCTACAGAAAACTATTCAACCCAACACTTCAATTTTTTCTTTTTTCATTTTCTTAAATAAAATATGTACCCTTATCTCAGTTCTCACTGAAATTCAGGACTTACCATGCCCTATTCAGGCAGGGCGAAACTATTCACTTCTGAAATTAAGGACTTATCACATGCTATTCAGGCAGGGCGCAACGATTCACTTCTAAAATTCAAGACTTACCACCTGCTATTCACGCACGGCGCAACGATTCACTTGAAGCAACTCGCACAGTACTCAGCAGGGGAGCCCGTGTCGCTTCCGCAAGAAGTATTGCAGGTCATGGATCTGGTGCTTCGTCCCTCAGCAATATCTTTTCCGTATGAATTTGTTATGATCCTGCAGTCCACAGAACATTGCTGGAGTTTCCAGGCCACAGAAGCAGGGGGTTTTTTGCAGGCCACAAAACTTTGCTGCTGCATCTTACGGTTGGTGATTGACCTGCCTCATGGCTCATGATTCCAACTTGATCTTACAGAACAGACTCTCCACGTTTGGCTATGAATAACAAACAGAGATCATTTTAAGGCAGGAAAGTTAGGCAAGTCAAGTCGGTTGTTCTCATGCAAATTACGGTTTTGACACGACACTGCAGGGATTGTTTGACACGGCAGGCAGGGCAGCCATGGTTTAACATAAGTTAAGTTTTGTTAGTTTTGTTAACATTAAATGTTAGGAGATTAATGCTAATGCAAACATAGCATTAGTTCATGAACCTGTGAAATTGTTCTAATCATGGCTACTTCTGCCAATTTTACCCTAACTTTTCAGCATGCATACCTCGTTTTGAGGCCAAATAAGATGAAGATGCTTTTGATTGGTTAAAAGCATAAGAAACTATAAAATATGGTATTGGTTTCTGTGTCCTGTTAAGAAACTTTGTCTTAAGTTAAAATACGGTTGTTGATTATCACGCCGAACTAATGCTATCTAATCGAATCGATTACTATAGTCCCTGCAGCCCGGAAGGGGCAGGGACTAAAAAGGCTGCGGGGCAGCTAGTCCCTGCCAATGCAAATTGCAGAACAGTTTCGGCGGACATCTCCAACAACTTCTAACGCAGGCGTCAATGCTCTGAGCCAGTTCCAGATTCTGAGCTTCGTAAGCGAGCTCCTGCATTTGCATTGATGTCGAAGTGCTGCGCAAAACTTCTGGAAATTGTTTGCACACCTAAAAATAATAATCGAAGGTTTAGTTAATGAAGGTCATAGAAAAGTAATGTTCAGAAAATTACAATAGAGTGATGAGATGTGGTTACACGATATGGGACATCTGCCTACCGATATGACATGGTAAACATTTAAGCATCGGTACCAGTAGCAGTAAAAGAGCCAATAGCATAGGTTATAGGGGTAGGTGTAAAGGAAGAGGTGGCAAGGTTCACGAAAAAGAATCCCTTTTGCTGGTGGAATACCTGCAAAAAACAATGTATACAACTTTTGTTACACCATAGTAATTGCTTTTTATAAAAATTTTATTTTAAAGTATAATATTTATAAATTCATGTGTTCAAAATAGTCGCCGAATAAAACCAACGCACTTCACATCTGCCCGCTGATATCCATTCTGCTTTTAACTTTACTACTTTGCTCCAGCAATTATATTCTAAAATCAGAACTACACTAGCAACATTTTCACGTATGTTTTGATGTAACAAGTGTCACTCTTGGAACTCGATAAAGATATATCTCGAAACCTACTGCCCCTACTGTTTCAGTTACACAGAACAATTTGGTTAGTATTTAAAAAATGTGTAGACTTTAGTATTGGACAAGTCTCCCTTACCACGTGCATTGCATGCAAGCCATGTGCTTGTATGCCATTATCAAGCCACTTGCGAGAAAACCTTACCTCACACATCACTGAATTGAATTCTGCGTTCTCTTGAGCTACATTAACAACTAAAATTCTCAGTTCGAACCTTGGCTACGACAGGAGCAAAATAATTGAATACCTGGGTTTTCATCGGCTCAGACATCAGTAAAGAATTGAATTTTGTGCTCTTTTGATTTGCATAAACACCAAAGGCGACCAGGGTTCAAATCCTGGCAATGGTATGAGATATATTCTGTTTACGGTTCAAATCAAATCACAGCACGGCCTATCTGTTTTACAGATTAGGAGAAATCTGAACCATTGCTTTTCCGTGAAGAGCTCAGAACAAATTTGGAAAATGAACAGGTGATTTTCTTTGTCTCCCCCTCTTCTGGACCGGCATTCGCCCTTCTAGTTGGTTCAAGGGCCAAATTGTAACAGGGTCTCTGCTACTGTACAGGAGCCAAACCCTTGCTCTGTTATCTTGGGTTTTTCATGCTACAGAGGGAAAAACCCTTGTTCCTGGGTTAAGGAACTTTTCTATGCCTATTTATTGGCTTTTACAGTTCCTTTTCAGTATTAGGTTTTTTATTTTTGATATGAACCATGGTTCACGTTTCTGGTTGTTTTTATTTTTATTTTTCTCTGTGTTTTGTTTCGTCGTCCGATTTTGGAGAAGAAGAGACAGATAGAAATGAATCCCTGCTTTCAGATTGCTATAGCCAGGTTTACTTACTTTGAGCTTAATTCGAGTCTATAATTTTGATAAGTTTTCAATTAATAGATATGTATAGAACAGGATACCTCTGGAAAAAAATGTATAGAACAGGATACCGCCTGCTATAGATAACAATCTGTCTAGGATTTCTTTGAGTGATTTCATGGCGTTGTTTTTGAATTACCAGCAGTACCAACAGTGCCGCGGGTAGGATACTATCCGATGGCTGGCGGGGGAGCGTATTGGGAGAATTTTGTGCAGAGAACAGGTGTAGTACACAACAAACAGATGTTACAGTATAGGCCTCCATGTCCTCTCATTGTTTATGCTTACCCTCCAAATCCAGCAGATTATGCCACAGTTGAGACCAACATGTTCAGTGACGAGAATACTAGCGGATGCTCCATTATGTAATTATTTTTTTTGGAGGTTTCTTTGTAGAGGAATAGGTTGGGGGTAATCAGGGCATGCAAAAATCCATCATTTTCTTTGCAGGTTTCTTTGTAGAAGAATAGTATACATCTTAGTACCTCAAAATAGGGTCAATTCATTCATTAATAGCTAATGCACCCACAATACATTTGGGTTTTTACGAGAAATTGAAGTCGTGACCGCTGAGTTGCCGTGTGATTTTATAGAGGCAGAGAGCTTCTGTTTCTGCTGCATTTGATCACTCCTTTTTGTTTTGCTTGCAACTTACTGCAGGTCAAGTTTCGGTAGAGAGCTTGCGCAGATAGCTGGAAACTGCAAATCCAGGTTTGTAATTTAAGATTGTGGGTATGTTTTTACATGCATAAAAAGTGATGATTTTTGTAAATGAGCTAGTATCTACAAAAAACTATTCAACCCAACACTTTAGTTTTTTCTTTTTTCATGTTCTTAAATAAAATATGTAACCTTATCTCAGTTCTCACTGAAATTCAGGACTTACCACGCCCTATTCAGGCAGGGTATAACTATTCACTTCTGAAATTCAGGACTTATCATGTGCTATTCAGGCAGGGCGCAACGATTCACTTCTGAAATTCAGGACTTACCACCTTCTATTCACGCACGACGCAACGATTCACTTGAAGCAACTCGCACAGTACTCAGCAGGGGAGCCCGTGTCGCTTCCGCAAGAAGTATTGCAGGTCATGGATCTGGTGCTTCGTCCCTCAACAATATCTTTTCTGTATGAATTTGTTACGATCCTACAGTCCACAGAATTTTGCTGGAGTTTCCAGGCCACAGAAGCAGGGGGTTCTTTGCAGGCCACAGAACTTTTCTTCTGCATCTTACGGCTGGTGATTGACCTGCCTCATGCCTCATGATTCCAACTTGATCTTACAGAACAGACTCTCCACGTTTGGCTACAAATAACAAATAGAGATCATTTTAAGGCAGGCAAGTCAGGCAAGTCAAGTCAGTTGTTCTCATGCAAATTATGGTTTTGACACGACACTGCAGGGATTGTTTGACACGACAGGGCAATTTTGACACGGCAGGCAGGGCAGCCATGGTTTAACATAAGTTAAGTTTTGTTAGTTTTGTTAACATTAAATGTTAGGAGATTAATGCTAATGCAAACATAGCATTAGTTCATGAACCTGTGAAATTGTTCTAATCACGGCTACTTCTGCCAATTTTACCCTAACTTTTCAGCATGTATACCTCGTTTTGAGGTCAAATAAGATGAAGATGCTTTTGATTGGTTAAAAGCATAAGAAACTATAAAATATGGTATTGGTTTCTGTGTCCTATTAAGAAACTTTGTCTTAAGTTAAAATACGATTGTTGATTATCACGCCGAACTAATGCTGTCTAATCGAATCGATTACTATAGTCCCTGCAGCCTGGAAGGGGCATGGACTAAAAAGGCTGCGCGGCAGCTAGTCCCTGCCAATGCAAATTGTAGAACAGTTTCGACGGACATCTCCAGCAACTTCTAACGCAGGCGTTAATGCTCTGAGCCAGTTCCAGATTCTGAGCTTCGTAAGCGAGCTCCTGCGTCTGCGTTGATGTCGAAGTGCTGCGCAGAACTTCTTTAAATTGTTTGCACACCTAAAAATAATAATCGAAGGTTTAGTTAATGAAGGTCATAGAAAAGTAATGTTCAGAAAATTACAATAGAGTGATGAGATGTGGTTACACGAGATGGGACATTTGCCTACCGATATGACATGGTAAACATTTAAGCATCGGTACCAGTAGCAGTAAAAGAGCCAATAGCATAGGTTACAGGGGTAGGTGTAAAGGCAGAGTTGGCAAGGTTCACGAAAAAGAATCCCTTTTGCTGGTGGAATACCTGCAAAAAACAATGTATACAACTTTTGTTACACCATAGTAATTGCTTTTTATAAAACTTTTATTTTAAAGTATAATATTTATAAATTCATGTGTTCAAAATACTCGCCGAATAAAACCAACGCACTTCAAATCTTCCCGCTGATATCCATTCTGCTTTTAACTTTACTACTTTGCTCCAGCAATTATATTCTAAAATCAGAACTACACTAGCAACATCTTCACGTATGTTTTGATGTAACAAGTGTCACTCTTGGAACTCGATAAAGATATATCTTGAAACCTACTGCCCCTACCGTTTCAGTTACACGAAACAATTTTGTTAATATTTAAAAAATATGTAGACTTTAGTATTGGACAAGTCTCCCTTACCACGTGCATTGCATTCAAGCCATGTGCTTGTATGCCATTATCAAGCCGCTTGCGAGAAAACCTTACCTCACACATCACTAAATTGAATTCTGCGTTCTCTTGAGCTACATTAATAACTAAAATTCTCAGTTCAAACCTTGGCTATGACAAGAGCAAAATAATTGAATACCTGGGTTTTCGTCAACTCAGACATCAGTAAAGAATTGAATTCTGTGCTCTTTTGATTTTCATAAACACCAAAGGCGACCAGGGTTCAAATCCTGGCAATGGTATGAGATATATTCTGTTTACGGTTCAAATCAAATCATAGCATGACCTATCTGTTTTACAGATTTAGAGAAATCTAAACCATTACTTTTCCTTGAAGAGCTTAGAACAAATTTGGAAAATGAACAAGTGATTTTCTTTGTCTCTCCCTCTCCTAGACCGGCGTTCGCCCTTCTAGTTGGTTCAAGGGCCAAATTGTAACAGGGTCTCTGCTACTGTACAGGAGCCAAACCCTTGCTCTGTTATCTTGGGTTTTTCATGCTACAGAAGGAAAAACCCTTGTTCCTAGGTTAAGGAACTTTTCTATGCCTATTTATTGGCTTTTACAGTTCCTTTTCAGTATTAGGTTTTTTATTTTTGATATGAACCGTGGTTCGTGTTTCTGGTTTTTTTACTTTTATTTTTCTCTGTGTTTTGTTTCGTCGTCCGATTTTGGAGCAGAAGAGACACAGATAGAAATGAATCCCTGCTTTCAGATTGCTATAGCTAGGTTTACTTACTTTGAGCTTAATTCGAGTCTATAATTTTGATAATTTTTTAATTAATAGATATGTATAGAACATGATACCTCTGGAAAAAAATGTATAGAACAGGATACCGCCTGCTATAGATAACAGTCCGTCTAGGATTTCTTTGAGTGATTTCATGGCGTTGTTTTTGAATTACCAGCAGTACCAACAGTGCCGTGGGCAGGATACTATCCGATGGCTAGCGGGGGAGCGTATTGGGAGAATTCTATGCAGAGAACAGGTGTAGTACACAACAGACAGATGTTACAGTATAGGCCTCCATATCCTCCCACTGTTTACACTTACCCTCCAAATCCAGCAGATTATGCCACGATTGACACCAACATGTTCAGCGACGAGAATACTAGTGGATGCTCCATTATGTAATTATTTTCTTTGCAGGTTTCTTTGTAGAGGAATAGGTTGGGGGTACTCAAGGCATGCAAAAATCCATCATTTTCTTTGCAGGTTTCTTTGTAGAAGAATAGTATACATCTTAGTACCTCAAAATAGGGTCAATTCATTCATTAACAGCTAATGCACCGACAACACATTTGGGTTTTTATGAGAAATTGAAGTCGTGACCGCTGAGTTGTCGTGTGATTTTATAGAGGCAGAGAGCTTCTGTTTCTGCTGCATTTGATCACTCCTTTTTGTTTTTCTTGCAACTTACTGCAGGTCGAGTTTGAGTAGAGAGCTTGCGCAGACAGCTGGAAACTGCAAATCCAGGTTTGTAATTTAAGATTGTGGGTATGTTTTTACATGCATAAAGAGTGATGATTTTTGTAAATGAGCTAGTCTCTACAAAAAACTATTCAACCCAACACTTCAGTTTTTTCTTTTTTCATGTTCTTAAATAAAATATGTACCCTTATCTCAATTCTCAGTGAAATTCAGGACTTACCACGCCCTATTCAGGCAGGGCGTAACTATTCATTTCTGAAATTCAGGACTTATCACGTGCTATTCAGTTAGGGCGCAACGATTCACTTCTGAAATTTAGGACTTACCACCTGCTATTCACGCACGGCGCAACGATTCACTTGAAGCAACTCGCACAGTACTTAGTAGGGGAGCCCGTGTCGCTTCCGCAAGAAGTATTGCAGGTCATGGATCTGGTGCTTCGTCCCTCAACAATATCTTTTCCATATGAATTTCTTACGATCCTGTAGTCCACAGAACTTTGCTGGAGTTTCCAAGCCATAGAAGCAGGGGGTTCTTTGCAGGCCACAGAACTGTGCTGCTACATCTTACGGCTGGTGATTGACCTGCCTCATGCCTCATGATTCCAACTTGATCTTACATAACAGACTCTCCACGTTTGGCTACGAATAACAAACAGAGATCATTTTAAGGCAGGCAAGTCAGGTAAGTCAAGTCAGTTGTTCTCATGCAAATTACGGTTTTGACACGACACTGCAGGGATTGTTTGACACGGCAAGCAGGGCAGCCATGGTTTAACATAAGTTAAGTTTTGTTAGTTTTGTTAACATTAAATGTTAGGAGATTAATGTTAATGCAAACATAGCATTAGTTCATGAACCTGTGAAATTGTTCTAATCACGGCTACTTCTGGCAATTTTACCCTAACTTTTCAGCATGTATACCTCGTTTTGAGGCCAAATAAGATGAAGATGCTTTTGATTGGTTAAAAGCATAAGAAACTATAAAATATGGTATTGGTTTCTGTGTCCTGTTAAGAAACTTTGTCTTAAGTTAAAATACGGTTGTTGATTATCACGCCGAACTAATGCTATCTAATCGAATTGATTACTATAGTCCCTGCAGCCCGAAAGAGACAGGGACTAATAAAAAGTATTTATCTAATATGATGTACCATTCTACTCCCATATATATATAATTGAGGTGAGTTGGAAAATACAAGAGAATCATATATGATATTTCGTTGTTGTGGAAAGTGTGGGGATCATATGATGGGATAATACTATCCATGGTTAAAGTGAGAATAGACTGTGCAACGAAATCGTGGTATGCTTTAATTTAATGTAATGATAAATGCATATTTTATTATAAGTTTCTTATTCCATTTGCAAAATTTTAATTTTAATAATAATTTTGTTGTGTTTAATTAATAATAGGTTGTTATGATTTATTTAAATTTTGGAGGTTTCATATATAATGGTTTGGTTTTCCAAATAAATAGCGTGAAGTTTAAAATTAGAATAGTTATTTAAATTAAATTATTGGTTATATTTTTCATTAAAAATATTTATTTTATTAATTTATTTATTTACTAAAAATAAATTGATGTATGAGTTTATATATATATATATATATTAAAAATGTAAGAAAATTTAATTATTATATTTGTTTCTAATTTACTTTAAAATTTTAAATTTTTTTAAAATGTAAAAATATTTATTACAATATTACGATTTCATGTTACTAATTACTAATATCACATGACAAAAAAATGTATAGCTCATGTTTAAATCATATTTTTTAAATAATTAATTAATAAAAATGATAAAAAAAATGTAATTACTTTTGAAATGAATTTAATAATTAATTTGCAATGACTAAAAATATTTTAAAATGTTTTCTTGAGATCAAAAACTCTATCATCTAGTTAATAATTATTGATAATTTAATTAAAATTTTAGAAGTCATATTCCAAAATAAACACAACGCGTGAAACCATTATTAAATGGATGATAAATGACTTAAAAACACTTTCTTCTTGATACATCTCAGATTAGCCAAATTAAAAAAAATCATAAACATTAACTAAATTATAACTTTATCTTAAGCTATTATTATTGACAATTAATTATAAGAAAATAAATATATAACTCAAATAATTAAGCATACATTTAAAAAGGCATGAAACAAATTTTTTAACTATGAAAATTCACGTCAACTTTACTATACCATGCGCTAATGACATGGCTTACGAATACCACATGCCTTAAAAACTATTTCACATTGTTATAACATATTTCTAATTAATCAGTTTTAATAAAAAAATTAGAAAAGGAATAACTACTTTAAAAATAAATCTAAACTTTTGATTTGTGATGCCTTAAAAACCATCTCTTACTCGTATAACATATTTTTAATTAATCAATTTTATTAAAAAATACATAAAATAAATAACAGTTTTAAAATAAATCTCAACTTGTAATTTGTATTAGTATTGTAGTATATTAAATATATTTTAGAATAGTATATAAAAGTTAATATTTATAGTCAACTTCATAATGGTTGTATAATTAAATTAAAATTCTAAAAATATAAAATAAACATGAATATCATGATAATAATTTTTTAAACATATATTAAAAACATTTTCCAAAAAAACCACATTTAATCAAGTTTTTCTTACGCAGTATATTTAGGCCAATAAGCCTTTCTATGCATCAACAATTGTCAAACACTTTTACCCTGCTCCGTTCCATCAGGTGAGACATTTCCAACCGTTGATTTGAAATGTCACTGCTTTTTCCAAATATCAGTTGAGTTGCCTTTTTGGCATGGCAATATATTTTTACTGCTTTTTCCCATTCCTGCTTTTCCCATTCTTTTATGTCAGTCTTGGCGTTAGAGTTAATAGTTTCTTTGGTCTGCCAATTATTGTTGTTGTTCTCTTCCCTGACTTTTGGCAATCATGGTTCTTCTTCCATACACCAATTAAAAAAATTAATAAAATTACCTGTGGCAAACTCTTTAGCTATATCTCCACAGACTTAATCCCCAAACCCCAAAGCCGTGATATGTTGCATCTTGAAGTTGTGCTTTTAAGCTCTATAGCATTTGTGTTTTCTTGGATTGTGTATATGCTTTGCTTTTTCTTATGTTTGACATCGTTTTTTGTTTGCAGGCTGGGAAGAGATAATGGTCGCGGAGTCAAATATGTCTGGGATTGTACGCGGGGGAGGGATAGACATGAATCGGGTTCAGCTACCAATGAGTCTGAGTATTCATCGGTTCTCTAGGCCGATGCCTTGTGGATGATTGACACTAGTTCCGTGGTAGTGAAGTGAGAGCAAGAAAGAACCTTTGAGTTGGAGGCGGAGAGGATCGAACCTACAACGTGAGTTCCATGACAAGCGACGAGGAGGAGATAGGTTCGATGAAGAAAAAGCTTCGGCTTTCTAAGGAGCAGTTTGCACTACTGGAGGAAAGTTTCTTGGAGCACAGCACTCTGAACCCGGTAATGCATCCTTGAATCTTTAATCGTAGTAATCTTTTATTGCTTGCTTTCTTTTTGAACCCTTGGAAATTCATGGATTTAAGATTACACGCTGATCCGATTTTCTGATCGGGATCTTAGCAGAAACAGAAGAACGCTTTGGCCAAGGAATTGAATTTGCAACCTCAGTAGGTGGAAGTCTGGTTTCAGAACAGAAGAGCGCGGTAAGAATTCATTTCAGGGACCTTTAAAAAAAGAGATTGTACCGTATTTTTGATTTTGCGACCATTAACGTGAGGTCTTTGCTTTTGCAGAAAAAAGTTGAAGCGGACTGAAGTAGAGTGCGAGGTTCTGAAGCGGTGTTGTGAGAATCTAACAGAGGAGAACAAAAGGATACTGAAAGAGCTGCAAGAGCTTAGGGCTCTCAAGGCGGTTCCTCCTCAGCGCGTGATAGGACAGGATAATTACTACATGCCGCTGCCTGCCACCACGCTCACCATGTGTCCCTCCTCTTGAAGGGTGGCTACCATGGAAAACATCCGTAACCTTCCATTTTCCAAGTCCCGGATTTCGCAGTTTGCCCAAAAGTCTACAACTTGCTAACTTTGAGGGGCTTCCTCAGGCCAAGCTTGCCTACAAAGCTTATCTGTGTAAAATATCATTTGTCAATGGTAGCTTTTGGTCAGATTTTGAGAGATTTGGCTTCCCTCGGAAAGAGAGAAAAAAAAGCGTACAGATATATATACACTGCATATATCACTGTATAACTCTTGTGGTTTTCAAAGCTTTTCCTTGTAGAAGTCAGTGGTCTATTGTGCTAATTCACTGGCTCAGGGAAGTCACATGCCCATGCACCCATGGTAGTCTCTCTTCAAACAAGAGCACCGGGTTGTAAACATGACGTAATATTTCTGGTTTAAAGATAAAATCCTGGTTCCTTCAAAGGAAAAGTGACTCGATGCAAGAAATCATTTTACAGTAACGAGTGTGTCAGGTCTGGTTGCTTTCATGTATCTGTCCGTTAAAGATTTCAAATTCATTGTCAACTTTTCCACAGGGCAAGTCTTATAGGTATTAAAATTACAGGTTTGACAGGTTCTTTGCACATTCATTGTCGAATTTTCCACAGGGAAAGTCTTATAGGTATTAAAATTATAGGTTTGACAGGTTTTTTGCACGTACAAATTTTGTCTCTGCAAAATTCTGAACAGGCATACAGATGTCTTAAAAACTATTTAAGACATTCCCAAAAATGCACAGCAGCCCATTATGAAAACCCCTTCAACGATCTAGTACAGGTCTATAATCATTCTCGAAACAAATGGATGGATGGAAAAGAGAAATATAACTGCTATACATTATAAAGTGTTCTAAACAAAGCCCACGAAGTGCTATGATAAATGCCATGTGCCATGCTTTTCTGCTACGCAAGTGGTTGGCACATGATATATATATTAATTGGAATGTTTTTCGAGATTACACGGCTTAAATTTAATATTTTAATTAAAATTTAATAGGTTAATAAAATGAAATTTTAAGTAAAATTAATTAGCTCATAATTTTATTTTTCAATAATTAATTTACCGTAAAGATATAGTCTTCATTTATTCACAGAAATAATTATTTTCTCTCTAAAATTATTATTGTCATTATGACATTGCAGTAAAGATACTTTCAATCAAATATATGGCTTGAGTACCAAAATCACCAGGGGATAACATCATTATATATATGGTTTGATTATCAAAATCATGTTGGAATGTCTAAGTTTATTGTCATTATGGCATTGCAGTGAAGATACTTTCAATCAAATATATGGCTTGAGTACCAAAATCACCAGGGAATAGCATCATTATATATATGGTTTGACTATCAAAATCATGTTCGAAGTATGACATTGGAGTAAAGATACCTTCAATCAAATATACTTATATGGCTTGAGTATCAAATTATTTGGGGATAACATTATTATATATATGGTTTGAGTATCGAAATCATCTTGGAATGGAAAACACAATTATTTTCTTCTCTAAACCCCTTATTTTCATCATGGCATTGCACCAAACACACTTTCAAACAAATGCACTCATTATATATATGGCTTGAGTAATTATTTTCTTTTCTAAACTTATTATTGTCATTATGGCATTGCACCAAAGATAGTTTCAATCAAATGCACTTATTATATATATGGCTTGAGTAATCACAATCCAAAGGCATATAAGCCATCAAAATCAGGCGGACCTTTAGCATGGCTAGATTTTTATCCATCAAATTGTAAACCAACAATTTTTAGGCTGATAGGCCTTCCTATGGATCAACAATTGTCTACACTTTTACCCTACTCCGTTCGATCAGGTGAGACACTTTCAACCGTTGATTTGAAGTGTTCGATTCATTATCCCTCGCCGCACATCGCATCTGGCAAGCATGCACTTCACTTTGACTGCTTTTTCCAAATATCGGTTGAGTTGCCTTCTTTTCACCTTCAAGTTCTGTTGTGCATTGAAACACTTCCAGCAAGTCTCAATCTGAATCCTCTTGAGCTCTCTGTTCATTAAGAAAAATGAGAAACCTTCTCCACTATATATTCTCCACTATCTTCTGAGATCGGGGAAGGGGCCGACTATATTGTCTTCATTTATGTGCTTGGAAGGCTTAATTGGGTTCCTGGAATTAAATTGTTTTACAGTTGAGTTGTGTGTTGGGAATCATGGTGAAGGTGGAAGTTGTAGAGCCTCTAACCTACACCTCATCATTCACCATTATCTACTGTTTTTCATCACCTATCTCTCTCTTTCACCTCATTTTCCCTGTTAAACCACCCAGATCATTACATTAGATGTTATTAAGCATGATCAAGCAAGTTTTGCTAATGGATGACTATTTGGTTTAGATTTTGACTTACTTGCAGAATCCGCAGCTATCTGATGACCTTCAGCTATCTGAAGATCTGCAGCCTTTTTTGTTACGCAATGGTTCCACGTGTCGGGTTTGCCAGATGAGCCACATGGGCACTTAGGTATCAACATGCTCGAGGTTCCTGTCCCATTTTTCCAGCCATCCACGTCATCTTTATCCACGGTCAAAGCTGGTCAAGTTACGGTCAACTCAAGGCTGTTTAACGGTGATTGTGAGCTTCTTGGTCACGTCATCTTAAACGGTGATTTGTCCATGATCTACAGGTGGCAGGGGACATGATCCAACATGGGATTCATTACCCATGACGACAGAACCACTAAACTCATCCACGCAGCCGTATGAAGTGTCAAGGGACCATAAATACGCATGATAGTTTGTTTTTTTTTTTCAGTTAATCAGTTGTACGAGTAGGCTATCTTAGAAATCTCTATAAATAGCTACGTCTGTATATGCTCATGAGACTTTTTATCAGTTGTAATTTATGAACCTGTGTTAAATTTAAGATCGTTGTGAACTCTGTGTTTTTAGTGCTATCCTAGCACTCGGTTTTGTACACTTTCTGCAAATGGAGGAATAGACATAGCACTGTTTTGAAGTTTCCAGATCGTTAAGTTTTCTTGTGGCTGAATGAACAGAGGGCCCCTGCTCATTTCTGCCGCTGTAAAGTATTTTATGTGCAATATCTCTTTATTTGCTTATTCATTTCCTTAAGCATGTATAGTTTCATTTACTTATTTTCCTTTCTTTCAAGCTGATCGGTGTTATTTCTTTGTAGGTTTCTTTTAGCCCGAGATTTATTTTCATGTGTGTATTTGCTTTAATGTCTAATGGTAGTTGTAGTTGGCTTGTTCATAATGCTGCCCTCTTTACTGTATTTTTCTAGACTAGTTTTAGTGTAGTTTTACAAGTTGGATGCTAACTAATTTATGCTCTCTTTATCATGAATGGCTTATTTTTCAAGAGAACAGAACATTGATTAATTGCAGCTTGTATTTGAGTAGACTTGGCTTGTGATACTAACATTTTTTTCCACTTGTTACACATAATCACATATGTAGAAGCAGTATGTTGGAAAAGGCTTAGTAGTGTTACAATTTGTCAAATAGAGTAGATTAGAGTTTTTATCAATTCTTGGATTTGTCTTCAGCTACCTTCTAATCGTGTTTTATGCAATACTATGCGATAGAAGCAGGGAGTTAGAAGGAGGTCATCACTAACAACAATCCTTGAAGTGATTTTCTTATTTCTTTTATTTGCAGCAGTATGGATAGAGACTAATGCCATTGGATTGTGGTCATTTACTTTCAAGTCATTTTGATTTATTCATTTTTTTCAAGTTCTTTTCTCTTACAAATTCAACAAGCAATTAGAAATCACCATCACACACACTTTCACTCATATAGAGATCACCTTTCACACACTTGCACTCATTTGTCTATAATCATCATCTCATCTTAGGAAGATAAAATAATCACAAACAACACCCCCAAATGACAAAAAGCTCTAAGAAAGTTACTTAAGTACATATAGTACACCCTCACTTCATCAGTTTACGAGCCCCGGGTTGACAATTAATACTAGCAATTTAGATAACACTAAATTGACTAAACAGAAGTGACCATGGAGGTTGGAGCCGATGGAGTTGCCATAATCAAGATGACCAATGCGCTGGTCAATGCTCTGGAGTAACAGGTAAGGGCTTGAATTACAAAATTGAAAATAGAAATCATAGAATCTGAGTCAAAACTGAAATTTTTATGTATTTGAGGGTTTTAACGATGCTTGATTTAAGGATCAGATGTTTGTTTTCATGATTTTTTTAGGTTTAAAAGGGTTTTAATTGCTGTATATTAGTTGGGTTGTCCTTTTTCACCTCCGAGTTCTGTTGTGCATTGAAACACTTCCAGCAAGCCTCAATCTGAATCCTCTTGTGCTCTCTGCTCATTAAGCAAAACGAGAAATCTTCTCCACTATATATTCTGCAGTATCTTCTGAGATCGGGGAAGGGGCCAACTATATTGTCTTTGTTTATGTGCTTGGAAGGCTTAATTGGCTCCTGGAATTAAATTGTTTTACAATCGAGGTGTGTGTTGGGAATCATGGTGAAGGTGGAAGTGACCATGGAGGTTGGAGTCGATGGAGTTGCCATAAATCAAGATGACCAATCTGCCAGTCAATGCTCTGGCAATAACAGGTAAGGGCTCGAAATGATTTTCTACAAAATTGAAAATAGAAATCATAGAATCTGAGCTGAAACTGAAATTTTTATGTATTTGATGGTTTTAATGATGCTTGATTTAAGGATCAGATGTTTGTTTTCATGATGTTTTTAGATTTAAAAGGGTTTTAATTGTTGTTTTTTTGGTATGCGAGAAAGCCCTACTGAAGTATCGAGCCGGCCCATCACCATACCTTTGGGCATGATCTTCTTGTTGTGTCTGGGTCGAAGAGAGTGTGGAATCTCACTCAGATTCAGTGATTCGATTTAGGCCCCGTGGATTATCTCTATACTCTCGCGCCTGATGTGCACAAGGTGAAGTATTTCACAAATACTGAGTTTTTCATCAGATAGGATGGGCATTGGGATATATTTTTGGGCAAGGATTTTCCCACAACAGTCGATCACATTAAGGAAAATGCAGAGGAATCCAAATAGGTGTTTTTGCATGTGCGTAGAAACTCATATGTAGGTGCAAGCAATAAGTTAATTTCGTGGTACTATGCTATTTAAAGTTTGTGTAGTTTATTGTTTAGGGATGGATTCTATATGCTATTTCCTGAAATTATGTTCAGGTCTTTTATATATATAATAATTAAACTATATATTCAAGGTTTGCCTAATACCCTTTGTGATGTAAATAAATTTCAATGAACATCAAACTATTCTCATAATTTGCATGGATTCTCAAAACATATCGTCGACAGGTCTTTTTTCCCTTCAATTTTGTGATTCCTTCCTTCTGGTCGAGGAAGATTCCAGACCTTCACGTCTTACCTAAGCTCAATAAGGTCCTGGTTGTGATCTTTGCTCAGTTAAAGAGAGGGCCTTACTCACTTGAATAAAGGTAGCTCACTTAGAATTTTCAAGACCTCAATTGACCTTGAGTTATTTTATTTTTGCACAAGAGAAGCAAGGTGCCGGGTGGGCGTGGGGGTTGAGTTGTGCAAAATTTCACGCCCTATTGAAGGTAGTGTATGAAGTTGTGAAGAGAAACATGATGGGAATGGGAATTTCACTCCCTCAAGATGGTGGGGTTTGGTGAATTGCACACCTTCAAGATGTAATATCATTCTATATATGTATATTATTCTTTATAAAATATAATAATAATATCATGGTTTCTAATGGAATTAACTTTTTAATAGAAATATTTCAACATGTTTTCTCATATTATGTTTTGACTTTCTAAATGCAATATACAATTATGGTTTTCAATGAAATATATTGGTAGGGGATAGTCATGGTGGTTATTTCCTTGGTCACTAGCAAGCTTCATATATGCTTGGCCATCTATAGAAGTTTCTTGATTTTGGTAATTAACTTAACCTCTTGAATTTGGGTAATTAACTTACTCTAAAATGAAATAAGACATTCAATGTGTTCCTTGTAATATAGATATAAACAAAACATCTAAATAAAAGTAATTGCACAATGATCCAGTCCAAGAAAACAAGGTTTTCCACAAACCAATTAACTCTTCTAGAAAACTTCAACAATTCCAATTTAATAATCCTATCGGCCTCTCTTTGTACCTTTTGGGACAATTTCTAGTTAATTTATTACTTCCCCACACACACATATATATATTTAATTGATATATCTCATACAAATATATATGTTTTTAGATCATTTATATAATTTATTAATATATAATTTATATATCGTAAAAATCACGTTTAAATAAAATTAACAAAATCAAATATATTGTCATAACTCCCGTTGATTCATAAGGTAAAACATTATAGTAAAAAAAAAAAATTAAAAGTATAACGATTATGTCGATTACAAAGTTGCGTTGGAATATCTAAATCACAACATTTATTAAATGGATACCACAAAGTAAATAGAACATGACTCTACTATTAGAATAATTTCAGTATAATGATTTGGGTTGTGTGTCCATGTTGTCTCATTTATTTCCTCTGCAGTTGGATTTACCCTTCACGACTATTGCGGCTAGATCCGTGGCAAATCAAACTTTATGGTTTCTCTAAACTTAATAGCTTATAGTTTTATGCAATGCTTTTTCGTTAAACTGGTTGTGTATTAATTGCCTATTCTGTTCATTGGTATGTGGCGTGGGCAAGTCTGTCCTGACAAAAGTGTCACCTTGGGGTTCACATTGCATCGGTGGTGGATAGACTAAAGGGCGATCCTATGACTGAGTTTGTTTCTAAGTCATACACCTCCCTTTGTGTTGAAATGATGATTCACTTTCCCGATGCTTCCTTGGCTTTTGCTCTGATTTCCACTTTCGTTCGTGAGCTCACTCAGTCATCATTCCAAGAATCAGTTGTGGAAGGGGTCCTCCCAAAGGTTCAATATATGGTATTTCTCCGGGCAAGAATACCCCGGTGAGTTTAGTAATAGAAAGGTTTGATGTACCATTATATATATATATATTTTCTTAACAATTGGATGAGTTTTCTTTGAGATATGGAAACCCTGAACTCTAACCTTGTTTGTAGTGTATATCCTTTGTAGGAAATCTCGACTACGGGTCCAAGGACTATAGCTGTTGCTGAATGGTGCTCATGGCTAACTTCGGTAGAGACACCATTCGAGGGTTTCCACCAGGTATGAGGGCTTCCAATCCTATTATAATTTGGTATTGGTATATTGTTGGGTACTAAAGATAGAGCTTCAATTCGATATCTGAAGGGTTATCCTTTTCCTCTGTTTTAGGTTAACTATTTTTCTGGCAGATGCCCTTAAGGGTTTAAGTTTGCATGTTATGAGTCTCTGTTTTATATTCAAGAGTCCTCCATTTCAGGTTTTGGTCTAGAGACCATGATCGTGGACATTTCTATTATGTTAAGCTTATTCTATGGACGGTTTTTCCCCTCTGGTAAAAACTATTGAGCCACTTTGGCCAACCTCCTAGAGTCATGAACCATGAGGGGTTTGTATTATGTTCTAAGTCATGGTTCCGAATGTTTCTTAAATCTGGAATTTCATTTTGGTTTATATATATATATATCTTTTCATTCTGCAAATATTAATGAACTTCGTATTCTTGGTTGTATACAATTTTAGATTGGCTAGAGTTGTTTATGAAAGCATTGCCATGAATCTACTAAACTTTTGCTTATTATTCTTTTCCTATTCAGCTACTCTACTCTGTACTATTTCTGAATAGAATTCATCTCTGTTCTCCTTGCAAAGTAATTTCTAGCTTTTGCATCCATCTTGCTTGTAATTCAATTATATACATGAACAATAAAATAATGGTTCTCTATTTCTCTACCAAGATGGTTCTATTTGTTTATTTTTAAGAAAGAAAATCTATCCTGCTTCTACAATGTTCTGTGCATTTTGGTTATTCAGCTAGGTTATTTCGAATTCATGAATATTTTAGTTGTAACAATGTTCTATTCATTTTGGTTATTCGGCTAGGTTATTTTGAATTTACGAATGTTTTCAGTTGTATATGTTTTCCAGTTCTTTTTATATATTTTCCAAACTAGTTCCAGGATTAGAGGATTCCATTTCCTGAGTGGTTTACATTTGAAAGGCTTTCCTACAACCAGAATGTTTGTATTTAACTGAAAGTAAACTACTATTGTTACAAAAACATTTAAATGAATAGTTCAAGTTAAGTTTGACTCTATTCATTGTTTTTCTCGATGCTTAATGAGTAAAGAAAAGTATCATCTTTATTGTGGGCTTCATATTCATCATACCATGGGATAATGTTTTTCCATAGTAAAACACATTCTTTTACTTTTGTTCTATGCTAAAGAGTGTATTTTCCAGGAGTTTCCACTTACCTGGAATGTCGTAGTTATGAAACTCTCCAAAGACCAGGATCACCCCTGTTCTCCCGCTGCTAGTCAACGACCCATCCTTGAGATTCGTCCTTCGGGACCAAAATATTCCCCTAGCTCGCTTGCAGGATTGCAGTCCTCAGCAAGCTGCTCGCATTCTATGCATCACTATTTTTTCATCACTAGACATAGTCATTCCCTCTTTCCTGCCTATCATAACAATGCAATTTTTCCCTCCCCCCACTTCCTTTTCTTTGGAAGCCTTTCCAGTTAGGGGAGGTAGTTAGGGTTGTATTTCTAGCAACTGTCTTTTCCAACTTCCATTTCCCAGAAGTTACCAGTTCTGCTGATACTTAAATCATTTTCTCATTTTCAATAATTGAAAATATTATTCAATTCAAAATAGGTAATAATGCTAAATACTCAGTTTGTTCTTACTGTGGTAAAATGAAATATTTACATTTTATTGTGGACATTACATCTCCCCTTTCTGAAATAAAACACCGTCTCGATGTTTTCCGGCCATGAACAGTCCTGGATAAGCTTCTCTCGTGAGTTGTTCATCCCCCCACGTGGCCTCATCTGGCCCAAAGCGCTGCCATTGCACTTTAACCTAGGTGATTGCTCGTTTCCACAACATTACTTCTCTCCGATCGAGTATATTCAACGACTCGACCTGAAACACACAATATTTTAAGTCAATTTTCTTCTTTCTTAGCCACAATCTGATTGGTTTACCAGAGATATTTTCTTACCTGTATGTCTTCCCAGTTGATCACATGCTTAGGGTCATAGACATATTGTTTTAATACCGATATATGGAAGACATTGTGGACCCATATATGACTTGGCAGAGCAAGCTAGTATCCCACTCGCCCAACTCTGCTAAGATCTTAAAAGTTCCACAATACTAGGGTGCTAGCTTGGTGCTCCCACTCCATTGTAACATGCTTCTCTTAGGTCGAATTCTCACATACACATGATCACCTACTTGGTATTCCTTAAAATTCCTCTTTCGGTCAGCAAAGCTCTTTTGCCTGTCTTGGGCCACCTTTAAATTGGACTATACCTTCTTGACCATTTCTTCCATCTCCTTAAGCATTTTAGGTCCCAACATCAGCTTGTCTTTTGGTCCACCCCAGCTTGAGGGTGTGGCATTTTTGCCTGTACAACACTTCAAACAAGCTCATTCGCAAGGACGTATGATAGCCATTGTTGTACGCAAATTCGACCAAGTGAAAATAATCTTCCCACTTGGTTGGTTGCTGCATCCAATATGATCTTGTCATATCTTCCAAAACCTGGTTCACCTGTTCTGTTTGTCCGTCAGTCTGAGGACGATAAGCAGTACCGAAATTCAGTTGAGTTCCCCATTCCCCAACCCTTCAAAAGACCGATGTAAATTTCACAGCACAGTAAAAAATTATTGTAATTGGTAACCTGTGCAACTTAAAAATATTTTGCATAAAGATATGGGCAATCTGCACAGCTTTGTAAGTAGATTGCACTGGTATAAAATGAGCTGATTTTCTTAGTTTGTCCACCACCACCATGACGGAATCATTGTTTCTTTTTTACTTGGGTAATCCTGTTATGAAGTCCATAGAGATGGTTTCCCATTTCCACTCCAGAATTGGTAGTGGATGTAATAACCCAACAGGGTGCTGGTGTTCCGCTTTAACTTGTTGGCATTCCAAACAACGGGCTAAGTATTTAGCCATGTCTCTCTTCATCCCCGACCAATAATATTCCTTCCAGAGTGCAGTAATCATTTTATGATACCCTGGGTGCCCAACATAATGACTTCTATGAAATTCATCTAAAATCATGCTTTTAATGTTATTTTGGGTGGGCACATACAACCTTTTTTTATAATACAACATGCCATCAACATCCATAGCATATCCTTTCTGATTTTTTTGCTGGTTGAATTCTGAACTTGATGTCCTATTTTCTGATATCTTGCGTCTTATTCTGTTGCTTTTTTGGTCATTTCATCAAAGGTACTTTGCCCCTCGCTGCAAGAAATCTCGTAGAGACATTGTATTTTCTGACTTAAAGCATCTGCTACCGGGTTCTCTTTCCCTTTCAGATGCTTAATCTCAAAGTCAAAACCACTTAGAAAATCCACCCACCGTGCTTGTCTAGCATTTAAAGTGGGTTGTCTAACATAATTAGTCAGGCTATGATGGTCCGTTAATAATAGAAACCTTTTACCCATCAAATAGTGATGCCACATTTTTAAGGCGTGAATAACAACTGCCAACTCCAAATTGTAAGCTGAATATTTCTGCTCATGTTCTTTTAGTTTCCTAGACTCATGGGTGATTACCTTTCCTTCTTGCATCAGTACCCCTCCTACCCCTTCCTTACTTGCATCTGTACATAATACATAGTCCTTACCCGAATTAGCTATACTTAATATAGGTGTTGTGGTGAGCAGATGTTTGAGTTGTTCAAAACTTCTTTGACATTTTGAGGTCCATTTAAATTTTTTTCCTTTTTTTTGCAAGGAAGTGATAGGGTAAGCCACTCTCGAAAATCCTTCTACGAACCGCCTATAATAACCTGCTAGTCCCATGAAGGATATTATGTCTACCACGTCCTTTGGCACGGGCCATTCCATTATGGTCTTTATTCTTTCGGGATCCACAACGATCCCATCTTTAGTGATTATGTGTCCCAAGAACTGTATTTTTTCCTTAAAAAAGTCACACTTATTGTACGTGGCGTATAATTGGTGTTCTCAGAGAGTTTGCAATACCAATCTGTGGTGCTCCTTGTGTTCCTCCATATTCCGGGAATATATCAATATATCGTTAATAAAAATTAACACAAACTTCTCTAAATACTGATGAAATATGTTGTTCATTAAGAACATAAAGGTTGTGGGGGTGTTGGTTAACCCAAAGGGTAACACCACATACTCATAGTACCCATATCATGGTCTAAAATAAGTTTTTCCTATGTCCTCCTCTTTAATTGTGATTTGGTGATACCTTGACCGTAAGTCAATTTTTGAAAATACCATTGCCCCTTTCACCTAATCAAAAAATTCATCGATATGGGGTAACGGGTATTTATTCTTAATTGTCACATTATTCAACTGACGATAGTCCATACACATACGAAGGGTCCCATCCTTCTTTTTAATGAACAACATCGGGGATCCCCAGGGTGACACACTGGGTGGATGAAATTTTTGTCCAACAACTCCTATAACTAAATTTTCAGTTCTCTTAATTTTGTTGTGCTCATTTGATAAGGAGCTTGGGATACCGGGGCTGCCCCTGGCACCAATTCGATAGTGAAGTCTATGTCCCTCTTGGGTGACAGTCCTGGTATCTTCTCCGGAAACACATCTGCAAAATCTCGTATCACCGAGAGACTTTCCAATGTGCCATTTTTGTCTTTTGAATTGGCATAACCCACTTGGATGGCATAAATCTGACATCCCTTTTTGATACATTTTGCCTACTGAGAAGTGGTTATTGGTCGAATTTGCATTGGCCTCTTAATACCTTGCATCTCCTGCTTCTCTCCAAGCTCATGTCTGTTGCAGATAGTTTTTATTTTACAGTTTATAATGGACCAACATCTTTCCAAACAGTCCATGCCTATCAACACATCATAGGAACTAAAGAGAAGTACATTTAGATCTGCCATCACAGGTTGTCCTGCTATTTTCAAGGGGTAGCTATTGACCTTAGCTAACACATGTCTCTTTGCCCCTGTTTCCAGCTGTACTAGACAAAGGTCTTTAAATTTAACAGTTTTCAACATAAATTGCTCCACAATCCTTAGGACTAACATAGCTTAGTGTAGCTCCAAGATCAGTTAAAATAGTTACAGTATAATAAAAAATCTTACCTTCAAATTCCACCATGGTCGGTTGGTATTCCTCCTGAAAATTTTCTATAGTGGCATTAATTCTTGGTAAACTCCATCCCACATCACCAACTGTAGATGCTTCATGGGTTTGTGAAACCTGTTCGGTACACTTTCGACAAGGACAATTTTTAACACAATGAGGCCCTCCACAAAACCAACATTGTACTGGAGGCCTTGCTGTCCCTTCATTGTGAATTTTTCCATATGGTTCATTGATTCTGGATTCAATGGGTGCCTTTAATCTAAGCGGGTTCTTCTGTAAGTTTTTGTTGTTTTTCCCTTCAGAAAATCCTTTGTTAACACTATCACAATTTCCTTTAGTGTTTCCAACCATCGTATTATTTCTCTTGTCCACCCACATCCATCATTTTTAGGTTATCAAACTCAATTATTTCCCTCATTGCCAAGGGTAAACTACTAAAAACCTCTGTACCTTAGCCTTCTCCTCTCGTATGCAGGGCACATAATGGAGTAACAAGGTAAATCAACTGATAAACTCATCCATTGTTTGTTTTCCAAGTCGTAGGTCATGGAATTCCCTTGCTTTCTCGTCGTAAAATTGTTCAGTCAATTGTCTTTCCTTGAAATATTTTTCAAAATTTTGCCAGGTTATATTTTGTTCACTTACCCCTCGTACAATCTTGACCTCTTCCCACCACAGGGTGGCCTTCCCTTGTAATCGGAAAATGGCCAGCCGCGCCTTGCGGTTGTGATCATATTCGTATAATTGAAAATATTTGTTCATGTTAATCAACCAAGCCTCGATTTCCTCCTCTAGCTCTCCATCAAAATGTGGCAGTTTTATTTTCTGGAACTCCCCTTGTAATTCTATCTGCTGCCTTTTCGATGTCTGATGCTCAGAGGCATTATCCGACTTTTCTTCTTGATTCTCTTCCCTTCCTTCTGACTCTTCCTGTTCTATCTGATAGCCTTATTCTTATGACACTCGTTGCTGCTCAGGGTTAGGATTCAGCGGGCACTAATTCTACTTGTCAAATAGGATCTTCATGATCTTTTCCTATTCCATAGTTAATCTTGCGTTATCCTCCCGCAGGTGGGCCATCTCGTTCTTTAGTTCTTGAACTGTCTCTAAATCACAAGGCTAGTATTACAGGTCTCCTCTCCTAGCTATACCCAAATCTCAGGATTAGTTTCAAGGCCTGTTGTAGGTCCTTGTCCTGCCAAAAACCTGTGTGGAACACTATCCGTTCTCATCATAATGACTGTCGTCTGTTTCCTGTACACAACACAAGGAGGGAAACAAAAAAAGTTTAACGCAATAACTGTTTTTTTTTTTTTTTTTTTAAAGAAAATATAAAATAAAAGACACATTATCTATTTATTCCCATTTTCAACATTTTGCCAAAGGCCATATTTTTGCAACCTTGGCTCTGATGCCACTTGTCATAACTCCCATTGATTCATATGGTAAAGAATTACAATAAAAACAAAAAAAATTAAAAAGTATAACGATTATGTCGATTACAATGTTGCACTGGAATATCTAAATCACAGCATTTATTAAATGGATACCATGGAGTAAATACGACATGAATCTGTGGTAAGAATAATCCCGATATAACGATTTGGGTTATGTGTCCATGCTGTCTCATTTATTTCCCATGTAGTTGGATTCACCCTTCACGACTATTGCTACTGGACCCATGGCAAATCAAAATCTCTAGTTTCTCTAAACTTAACAGCTTACAATTTGATGCATTGTTTTTTCATTAAACTGGTTGTGTATTAATTGCCTACTTTGTTCCTTGGTACGTGGTGCGGGCAGGTCTGTCCTAGCACAACTGTCACCATGGGGTTCATGTTGCATCAACGGTGGTTAGACTGAAGGGTGATCCTATGGCTGAGTTTGTTTCGAAGTCATACACCTCCCTCTGTGTTGAAACAATGTTTCACTTTCCTGGTGCTTCCTTGGCTCCTGCTCCGATTTCACTTTCGTTGGCGAGCTCACTCAGTCATCGTTCCAGGAATCAGTTGCGAAAGGGGTCCTCTCAGAGTTTTGAGACATGGTATTTCAACCAACAAGCATACCCCAGTGAGTTTAGTAACAGAAAGGCTTGTTGTATCACTATATATTTTTTTTCTTAACAGTTGGATGAGTTTTCTTTGAGATATGGCAACCCTGAACTGTAACCTTGTTTGCGGTGTATATCCTTTGTAGGAAATCTCGGCTATGGGTCCAAGGACTGTAGTTGCTACCGAATGGCATTCATGGCTAACCTAGGTAGAGACACCATTTGAGGGTTTCCACTGGGTATGAGGGTTTCCAATCCTGTTATAATTTGGCATTGGTATATTGTTGAGTATTGAAGCTAGGGCATCAATTGGATATCAGAAGGGTTATCCTTTTCCTCTGTTTTAGGTTAACTATTTTTCTGGAAGATGCCCTTAAGGGTTTAAGTTTACATGTTATGAGTCTCTGTTGTATATTCAAGAGTCCTCCATTTCGGGTTTTGGTCTAGAGATCATGATCGTGGACATTTTTGTTATGTTAAGCTTATTCTGTGGAGGGTTTTGCCTCTCTGGTAAAAACTACTGAGCCACTTTGGCCAGCCTTCTAGAGTCATGAACCATGAGGGTTTTGTATTATGTTCTAAGTCATGGTTCCGAATGTTACTTAAATATGGAATTTATTTTTTGGTTTATATATATATATATATAATATAATATATATATAAATATATATATATCTTGTCGTTCTGTAAATATTCATGAACTTCGTATTCCTAGTTGTATACAATTTTAGAATGGTTAGAATTGTTTATTGTAGCATTGCCATGAATCTGACCTTTCGCTTATTATTCTTTTCCTTTTCTGTTACTCTACTATGTACTATTTCTGAATAGAATTCGTCTCTATTCTCCTTGCGAAGCAATTTACGGTTTTTTTGTCCGTCTTGCTTGCAGTTTAGTTATATACATGAACAATAAAAGAATGGTTCTCCATTTCTCTGCCAAGATGGTTTTTTTTGTTTATTTTTAAGAAAGAAAATCCATCCTGCTTCTACAATGTTTTATGCATTTCGGTTATTTGGCTAGGTTATTTCGAATTGATGAATATTTCAGTTGTAACAATGTTCTGTGCATTTTGGATATTCGGCTAGGTTATTTCGAATTCATGAATGTTTTTAGTTGTATATGTTTTCCAGTTCCTTTTAGATATTTTCCAAACTGGTTCTAGGATTAGAGAATTCCATTTCTTGAGTCGTTTACATTTGCAAGGCTTTCCTACAACTATAATGTTTCTATTTAACTGAAAGTAAACTGCTACTATTACAAAAACATTTAAACTAATAGTTTTGGATAAGTTTAACTCTATTGCTTGTTTTTCTCGATGCTTAATGAGTAAAGAAAATTATCATCTCTATTGTGGGCTTCAGATTCATCATACCACGGGATAATGTTCTTGCACAGTAAAACACATTCTTTTTCTTTTGTTCTATGCTACATAGTGTCTTTTCCAGGAGTTTCCACTTACCTCGAATGTCGTAGTTATGAAACTCTCCAAAGACCGGGATCACCCTTGTTGTCCTGCAGGTAATCAACCACCCCTCCTTGAGATTCGTCTTTCGGGACCAAAATCTCCCCCGTAGCTCACTTGCAAGACTGTAGTCCTCAGCAAGCTTCTCGCACTCTAAGCATTGCTATCTAGTCATCACTAGACATAGCCATTCCCTCTTTCCTTCCTATCATAACAGCTTAGTTTTTCCCTCCCCCCACTTCCTATTCTTTAGAAGCCTTTCCAGTTAGGCGAGGTAGTTAGGGTTGTATTTCTAGCAATTGTCTTTTCCAACTTCCCTTTCCCAGAAGTTACCAGTTCTCTTGATACTTAAATCATTTTCTCATTTAATAATTAAAAATATTATTCAATTCAAAGTAGGTAATAACACTAAATACTCAGTGTGTTTTTACTGTGATAAAATGAAAAATTTACATTTTCTTAGGGACATTACCTATATAGCACAAATAATTCCATAAAAAATTGCATATTGTAAGGAAAACTTGTAAACATCCCCTATCTCAAAATTGCTTTAAATTCAATACATTTGTTTCCATTTATTTTTCCTAAATAGATGGACCAATTAACCTATAACATTGAGATTTCAAAATAAAACAAACGAAAAATAATAATAAATTATACTTTGGATTATACATCGTGTTTTTGTGAGTAACCAACATAATATATATGGAAAATATCAAATAATATACCTTCAACGTGGTGGATGAGATTGATCACCATGTTAGTCTATTAAACCAATTTGACTGGTGTGGATGTTGACTTCTTGCACATGTTCACTTCTTGCAACTTGAGTATATAGCGTTTATATATTAAAATAAAATTTATTCTTGTTTTTATAAATGGAAAATTATTTTTAAAAATTAAAATTCTTAATGATGTATATAATTTTAGTATATAAAGTGTAAATGTTTAATATACTTTTGTAAATATTTTTTTATAAAGTATTTATAATCTTTTCTAGCGATATTTAAAGTAATATAGTTAATTCTATAAAATTTAAGTGAATTATTTTAAAGAAAATAAAATTAATAAACTTTGTAATTTTTATATATGGAATATTGTTTATTATTATTTTATGTTTTATGAGGATAAAATATTAACTTGAATTATTAAAGTATTAAAATTTTTGTTTGGTAAGTTTTAAGGGTTAGTTTGATTGGTGTAGTATGAATCACTAAAGTATTTTTAATTAGAGATTACGCGCCAATCTTTTTTAGAGTTAGGCTTTGTTAATGAATAAGTGTCACTTAAAAAACTAAAACTTTTATTTAGATTCAGAATTTAACTATGTAAAGAATAATTCTTTGTAAAAACATTGTTCGATCATCTACAAAATATTCTAAAGTATTATTAGTAGTAGTCATTAATCAAAGGTTGAGAATTATTTCCAAAATAGTTAGCACTTTCATCATTTTTAACTAAATTGATTAATTAAAAAGAAATGGCATATGAACAAGTGTCATATGTAATTAGTAATGCTTTTTAGGCATGTATGTAAAGAATAATTGTTTATTTCCATGGATGTATTGGTCATAAGCCACACTTTAAAAATCATCAAAAGTTTTAGTTTGAGAATTTAACTATGTAAAGAATAATTATTTGAAAAAACATTGTTAGAATTTTATCCTCCAAAAAATGTTCTAACTTATTAATAGTAGTAGTCACAAATCAAAGGTTGAGAATTATCTCCAAAATAGTTATGGACTTTCATCCATTTAAATTAAACTAATTAATTAAAAAGAAATATGATATGAACAAGTGTTATATGTAATGAATAATGTTTTTTAGCCATCTGGTATTGATAATAATTGGTATTGGCCCATAGTATTGTAACAAAGTGTAAGGCCCATGTTACTGTAAAAAAATTATCTTCTTATGTATAATTATTATTATTATGTTGGACAATGGTTATAAATTGATCATTTAAGACAATGATATAATTAAATAAATAAATAATTTTTTGAACATATCTAGAAATTGTGAAGCTGGACACGCTAGAGTAAAAGATACTTCCCTAAATCTGAAGCAAATTAGAATTGAATAAAAAAAGAGAATTCCTAAACAAACACACACACACACACACACACACACATATATATATTGGATTGGGGATAAATACTAAGAAAACCATTGTAGGGGGATGAAAAGAAACTTTTTAGGAAAAATTAAAGAAAAGCCTAGGCTAAAGGGTTAACAGATCTGCTAAGGGCAAGACGCTGCGAAGGGAAAATCTGTGGAAATAATAATATTAAAAAGGACATTATGCAGACTCAGTAGAGGTTACTGAGACTAACAGGCCATCTAAGCTCGAGGGAATCAGAGGGTGGGCTATGGTTGGGAGGATCAGTGTGGTCAAGGTCACAATTTATAGATCTATTACTCGTTAGAGGTTATTATAGAGTAAGTTACTTCTTTCTCTTCTACAAAAGAAAAAAATGATTTTAAGTTGAATGTTTTAGTTAGATAGTGAAGTAGTATGAGACCTGTTATTAATGAGTACCTAGTTTTGTTATGAAATTGCATTCATAGTTAGTTTGATGATAGAAAAAGAAATTATATATATGTGCAAATGTCATGATGAACATCTAGATTGTCTTTGATTTTTGTTAGTGTTGTTGCTATGGTTTATAACTTGCAAATCTGGATCTAAATTGGTTACAGTATCTGAACTTTACTGTAAATTCTAGAATAGATGCAAAAATTATTTGACACATGAATATTGTTTAACAGAAATTACAATGCTCTATGTTGCATGTTTAGCTCTCATATTAAATACATAATTTTTAGAGGCATAAATATTGTTTTTCAAAATAATTGCAACATCTTTTAATGCACACATAAGATTCAGAATGAGACAAATTTTTCTTGATGCATGACTCACATTTTAGAAAAGTTGCATAGTTCCTCAAGAGTGAATATAATTCAAAATGAGGACAAATATGCTTAATTTCCCTTGAGTAATGGCAGGATTATATGATACCTGTGTCTAGTAGGCATAAAAGTGGAGGTATAAAAGAGTGTAAATTTGTTCGAGTGGGAAGATGGAGTGGAGTTGTTCGGATTAGCAGATCAGGAAAACATTATATACCACCAAGAATTAAGCACATGTGATTTGTATGGTGGAGAAATCTTCACCTTTATAGCTAGAAGCATGTACACCATTTCGGTGTAGTTTATTACTCAAGTGGGAATTATCACCCTCAAGGGTAATCTTGTCAGATTGAAATCGATACAAACAACAAAGAAAATATTGATACTGAATTTGGATATTGAAAAGAATTGAATAAGGGAGGAGGTAAAGTTTGATTATTGAAGGTGAATAGGTAAGAGGGGAGAGTTGGAAAATAACATACTTACTGTAACAATTTAAGTAGGAGAGAAGTCAGAAAAGACCATGACAAGACGAGAAGGTTTATGAAACCATGATACTCTAATTGGTTTAATAGGATTTTTGGGAAATGAATGAATTTGTTTATAAAGTACGTCTGGAATCTTAAAAATAAAAAACTAAATTATTATTAATAACAACAAATTCATTTTTCAGAGTGAACCAAACTTTTGGCCAGCTAGCAATTAAGATGTTCTTTTCACAACATTACCATTACAAAGAATCTTGTTGTAACACCCTCCTCTCAAGCCTACCCAAGCAACTAACTAGATAGGGTAAACATAAGCCGATAGGCTACTATGATCAGATTTGACCTCCTAGGTGACCTTGAGGAAGTGAAATCAATGGAACGCCACACATAATCATCCAACATCATCGACAGAACCCTCAGGAGACAAGTAAACCACTCAAACATCATGTGCTTGGGTCCCACTATTGTTTTAGGTATTTTATGCCATATTTTCTCTCATGATATGGGCAAAGGAGTCACCAACAACCTAAAGTCAATCTCACAAGCCTGCCTACCAGCAACTATGGACCAACATTGCCAGTGTTGTGCCAACAACCCTGGGATTTAAGCCACTTTTTCAAGCCCAAAGCTCATGCCACTACCCAAAATGGAATGATAGCTTGAAATCAAGAAAATTATAGGGATACAATGAATAAAAGTAATAAAATCAACAAGACCTTAACCAAAACCCTACTAGCCATGACAGGCGTTTCGTCAAACATATCCTCGACATGTAACCTACAAGTGTAAAAAATGTAATTAAGTGTATAGATCTCATAATTATCTGGGAATCACTATATACCATTGTTCCCTCATGCCATTTTCTACATATTCATCTATTAGGTCATAGACACATTATCCATTCATATACAAGTAAAAACATGCTAAGATCCATACATAGTTGTTTTCATAAAATGTGCATATAACCAACAGAGTAGGACAAGGACCCAACCGTAGAATGGATGAGCCAAATATCTCTTCAGACATTCACCCCCATGCCATATTCCAAGCATGAATATGGGATTCATAGAACACATCAATCAAAACTCATCTAGGGCTTCCAAAGGCCATCCACCTCAACCCATCAAACAATGATTCCACCTCACGGTCGGACATCACAAAACCGTCATTAAATTGGTCTCCATCCATGCCTTCTATAGCTTCCAGATCACTTGTCCAACTGAGGCTTCCAGAGCTAGTAACCCAACTTACAACTTATATTGGGATTCCAGTGCATTTTTCCAACCAACACTTCCAAGACTAGTAACTCAACCCACCAAGGGCTTCCAGAGTGTTTGTCCAACTAAGGCTTCTAGGACTATTAACTCAAATAAAGCTGTTACAAGGCTTCAAGAGCATTTGTTCAACTAGGCCTTCGAGGAATAATAACTCAACCCAAGCTAAGGAAACATGAAAACCAACCAAAAACAAACAATGAAAGTAAACCCACAATCACCATGGTTAGCCAATTAATGCAAAGGCTAGGTAATCCACTTTTGAACCAGGAAATCCTTTATGCAATGACATATCACAACTAAGAAACCACATGCATATGTCATGCTTTCCAAAACTAGTGAAGAAATCATACATGTAACTTGGTACCTGTAAGAAAATCTAATGTAGCTACTGATCCCAATGCCTCCTTGCACTTTCTAGATTTTCCTTTGCTTTCTTGCTTCAAGAATCTAAGTATGCCACACCCTCCAAGAGTGCTCCAACAAAACTCTAATTATCCAAGAGTATGAGAGAGAGAGGGAGTAATGAGAGAGAGCTCTAACACTGAACTGAAAAAATGTTACCAATTGATCCTCATAAGCCTTTTTATGGATGAGGCCTCTATTTTATTCATTTTTCATTACTTTCCTTAATTTTCCTCCTCATGTGCAACCTGTAACATTTCATCTCCTTTTTCTCCTAGTTTCCATTATTTTCATAAATAAATGTGCCAAAAATTCCTTTTGCTCTTTTAATGCCTTAGCCATTTCCTTTTCCAATTTCCTTAGACATAAACAACCAAATGAACACCCCCTAGAATGTCTTTCCCAACATTCGACTTGGAATAATTGTCCCATTCATCCATGGTTATTGTTTTTAACTTTTATTACATGGAATTTTCATTAGGAATGTTACAAAACCCCCCCCCTTGGGGTACACCATCCTCAATGTTCAATCACACATATACCTCAACAACCTATTGAAAGAAGATATACTGCTCATGGATATTTATAGCACATCTTGATGCAGTATTTACAATGAAATATCTACTCAAGCTAAAAACATCATAAAAACATGACAACATACTGCATAGTGAAGCTTTACAACACAACTCATTACGATATTTACAATGATCATCCTGTTGAGTTCCAACTCATATAACATCATAGCATCATGATCACATGATCACATAATAACATGACACCCATAACGCATAGTAGAGCTTTATAACATAGTGCGTTAAAGTATTTACATCAATACACAGGTGTACATATAGAAACATCACCAAAATATAGATACTGAAACATATGCCAAATCATATACCAAGCAATATATCAAAACATATACTAAACACCATGTCTAAGAATATATAAAAACATCATATAGCATATATTAAAGCATCATAAAGCATATATCAAACCACCATAATAAAATACCAAACCACCATAAGAAAATACCAAACCACCATGTCAAGTTGCTTTGCCTCAACCGGAAAACAAGGAAGGATACATAGCTTGCATCTAATCGACCATCCCACATGTAGCTTCAACGGGCCCAAAGTGCTTCCATTTCAATTTAACTTGCTCGATTGCTTGGTTCCAGAGCATGAGCACCTTTTTCTGCAATACACATTGAGGATACGACTGGAATTCTCCATTTGGTTCCACTTGCAATACATACCATTCAATCACATTATAATCATCTTTAACACATTTCTTAAGCAATGATACATGGAAAACATCATGGACTTTCACTATTGGAGGCAGTGCAAGTCGATAGGATACTGGCCCAATCCTTTCAATGATATTGAAGGGTCCAAAAAACCATGGTGCCAGCTTGGCACATAACCCAATCCACAAAGGAGCTATTTTTTGGTTTGATGCACAAGTACACCTATTCCCTAACCTGGAAATCCTTGAATAACATGTTCTTGTTAGAATATTTTTTCTTCCTATCTTGTGCTGCCTCAAGATTTTTCTTAATCACCTACGTTTCCTATTCCATGTCTGCTAACATAAATGGTCCAATCAATATCCTGCTAACCAGATCACTCCAACTGATGGGAGTGTTGCAACTGCACCCATATAATGCCTCAAAAGGACTCATCCTTAGTGAATCCCAATAACAATTGTTATATGCGAACTCTATCAAGGGGAGATACTCTTCCCACTTCCATTATTGATGCATCACATGCATCATCAACATATCCTCTAATATATTGGTGACCCTCTCTATCTGTCCATCTATTTACGGATGATAAGTTGTGCTAAAGGCCAACTCTGTGCCCAAACCTACAAATAACTCCTTCCAAAACATGGAAGTGAACTTCGCATGCTTGTCTAACACAATCTTCTTTAGAACACCATGTATTCTAACCACATCTTTGATGATTACTTGTGCCACATCACTAACTGAGAATGTATATTTCATCGGAATGAAGTGTGAAACCTTTATTAACATGTCCACAATGACCATGATGGAATCATGTTGCTTCACTATCTTCGTAAACCATGTGATGAAGTCCATGGAAATGACGTCCCATTTCCATTTTGGAATCACAATTGGTCGTATCACTCCACCTATATGTTTACACTCTTCCTTCACTCGCCACAAACTCTGCTACATCCCTCTTCATATTCAGCCAATAAAAGTACTTCTTCACCACTGTCAGTGCCTTCTGACAACCTGGGTGACCTGGATAAGGTTTCTAATGAAAATCCCTTAATATCACCTTCTTGAGCTCACTGCTATCTGGTACAAATATCTTGTCTCTAAACCTATGGAGTCCATCTGTTGTAAGTTGATTGTTCATGCTTGTGCACCTGCACCTGTGCCTGTAATTGTGCCACTACATGCACTTGTACCAACAAATGTACTTGTACCTGTACCACTACATGTACCTATACCTCCACCTATACTTGTACCTATACCATGACCTGTACTTGTACTATCACCTTATTGCAACCTGTGTACAATCTCCATATATGTGACATCCTACTATCCTGCTTGCAAGATCCTATCTTGTAAATCTATCCAATAGGAGGTCATAGTTGCCAAGGGATGTAGTTGTATCCATCTACTGAGAGCATCTTCCACTCTGTTCTCCTTACCTTTTATGTACCTAATTTTGAAGTCAAACTCACTAATTGTGGCCAACCATCTATCCTACCTAGCATTTAGATTTGATTGGTCAAACAAGTATCACAACGCAATGCAATCACTCATTAGTACAAACCTCCTACCAAGAAGATAGTGTCTCCACATCTTCGATGCATGTATAATTAGTGCTAGCTGAAGATCGTGTGTTGAGTAGTTTTACTCGTGCTCATTTAGTTTCCATGACTCATAACATACTGCTTGTCCATCGTGCATAAGGACTCCACCAAGCCCTCTCTTGCAAGAATCTTTGCATACCACAAAATCTTTGTTTGGACCTGCAATTTGTAACACTGCTGCATGTGTCAACAAATGCTTAATTTTCTCAATGCTAACTTTTCACTCCTTTGTCCATTCGAAATTCTTACCTTTCCTTTGCAATGATGTAATGGGATAAGCAGTCTATGAGAAGTTCTTGATGAACCTCCTATAATAGCCTGCCATACCCATGAAAGATCTCACCTCATTCACATTCTTAGGAGCTACCCACTCCATGATGGTCGTTATCTTCTTTGGATCTACTACAATGTTCCTTGGAGAAAATATGTCCCAAGTGGTGCACCTGAGTCTAAAAGAAACTAAACTTGTTGAGCTTAGCATACAATTGATGCTCTCTCAACAACCTCAATAATGTTGCTAAATGCTCAACTTTCTCTTCCACACTTTTAGAATACACCAGTCTATCATCAATGAAAACAATAACAAACTTATCCAAATATGGGTGCAACACACTATTCATTAAACACATCAATGTTGCTAGAGAATTAATTAAGCCAAATGGAATAACAATAAACTCATTATGCCCATACTAGTCCTCAACATAGTCTTTTAAATGTCCTCCTCTTTGATGCGTACCTGATGGTATCCAAATCTCAAGTCAATCTTTGAGAACATTGTTGCTCCCTTTAAAAGATCAACAAGTGATCAATCCTTGGAAATAGGTACCTGTTCTGGATGGTCACTTTGTTCAAGTGTCTATAATCAATGCATAATCTAAGAGTACCATCTTTCTTCTTCATGAACAATATGAGTGCGCCCCAAGGTGATACACTTGGCCTAATGTATCACGTATTCAACATTTCCTTTAGCTACAACTTTAACTCAACAAACTCAGATGTGCTCATCCTGTAAGGTGATTTCGATGCTAAAGCTACCCTTGACACTAACTTAATAGAAAAGTCTACCTCCATGTGAGGTGGGAACTCTATAATGTCCTCAAGAAATACATCCTGAAACTATTGCAATACTGGATACTTGTTCAACACATATGCATCCTCAACCTCATTACCCTTATCACTAGAAATGTGTATTGCAAATAGCTTGTCACCCCTTCCTGCAGCTATGCTTTGCTTGCATAGATGTCACCATCCTAACTAATGTAGCCTTCTTCTTACTGTGTAATACTATTGGTTCTCCATTTTCATCAACATAGTCAATAGTTTTATCATAGTAGTCAACCTTGGTTCTATGTAGATACAACCAATCCATGCCCAAAAACATATTGTATGAACCCAATGGTAATACATTCAAATGTGTTGTTGTAGGCATACCATTTAAATAAAATGTGCAAACTCCTACCTAATGATGCACTTGCTTCTTTGTACCTGTAGCCAACTTCACTAACCAAGACTCTGCATGAAATTCCTTATTCAAACCACACTTATCCAACAATTCAGGAGTAACATAACTATAATTAGATCTAGGGTCAATCGAAATAGAAATAACTTGATCACAAAGCTTACCATCCATCTCAATGATAGATTCCTAGTGTTTTGCCTACCTGTTGTCCACGATTCCATATATAGGTGGAATACTCTAACCAACGTCCCCAATAGTCTGCACCTCCTATGCAATGTATATCTGAGGCCGCCCACCCTGATGATGTGGATAATATATCCTGCAATAATCTTTTCCACAAATCCAACACTCTATAGGCTTCCATCCTCCATCCATATTCCTCTTTTCAGATTGATACCCCTATCCTCATCTAACACATTGAACCTCGTAGGTGCTACGACATTCTCCTTGTTATCTATGCACTATGGCCTTCCTCACTTTTTATCCCATTTTTCTTTGTTATTCATATTACCTCTCTAGCTTGGCTTAGTGTCAGTGCTACGCCTCAATTGTTCATAGAAATGCTTTCAATCCTATCAGATTTGAATGCAATCGATAGTCTACTAATGAATCTCTTAATATTACCCTTCTCCTCCTTGAGGTAAGGCACATACCTCAACAATTCTAAGGACTTACTGGTGTACTCATCATCTATCATGGATCCCATCTTTATTTCATAGAATTATTTTTCCCGATCATCAAAGTACCTCTCTAATAGATAATTTTTCTTGAATAACTATACAAATTCACTCCAAGTCAGATCTTCCTCATTTATGTCCATGCCATTCTTCCCATCTTCCCACAAAATGTATACTTTACCTTTAAGACTAAAAGTAGCCACTCTAGCTTTCATGTTCTCTGAGTAGTCATGCAACCTAAAGAACTTCTTCATACCAAGTAACCAAGCCTTTGCATCCTGTGATCTCTTTATCTATCCATCAAAAGTAGGTTGCTTTACTTTCTTAAAATCAATCGAGAAGTATCCCCTATCACTTCTCCTGTAAGCATGATAACGGTGATGATCATAATGCTTATCTAAATCAAAACTAGAGTCATACCTGTGTCTATCCCTTCTCCTCTCTAGGGTGTCCAATAATCTGTCATCCTAGATTGTTTCCTCTCTATCTGGTCAGTGACCACCATGCAATCTACTACCATATTCCCCATTAGTTTTTTCCTCCTGCTCATGACTGGTCTGAATTGGTCCTTGCCTCTGCAAATCTGACAACCTTTGGAGTATCATTGCATTTAACTCTGCTAGTTTTTCCTATGTCTGTATGATTATGCCATTATTTTCCTTACAACTCCTCTCTTCCTTTAAAATTCTCAGTGTTACTGCCGAATTGGAAGAGTTCCTAACACCATAATGCTCTTCAAATTCGTAGGGAGAGTCTTTGTAGTCAACCATCTTGCTAGCCATTTCATATTTCTTCCCGCAAGGCATAATAAGTCAGATTAACCAAATCACAATAAATCAATATACCTTAGCATATATAGGGGAGGATACCTTGTCTCCAAGATGACCAAATCAACGTGATACATATATAAAATTATCATAACAACATATCAACATACGCAAGTAAATATATCAACTCAAAAACATCACTCTATCTAGGGTCCATTCATTGATGCAAGGTCATATCAACAATGCATGCTATGACCTCATGCATGAAAACAACCATTACTCCATTATACACATTGCTACATGCAACCAACAATATGCATAATAAATGCCTAATCAACTACAAATACGCATAAACTCATGTATTCAAACATAATCCACCAATTCTTGTAATCAACCTACAAGATTGATACATGTAATCTAAATATTCAAGAATGTACCCTAACATACAAGGATGTAAGTGGGCGACATAAAATCAACATGTAAGAAACATATAATCCATATGAAACTAGTCACATGCTCATGATAATTACTCTTCATGAAATCAATATCAAATTCTCCATGATAACCATACTACAACCCTAATCAATCATTAAGAAAATATAAAAACTATATAAGTGTAAGCGACACACATGAAATTGACATGCATGCATGACTAACACATTCAACCCATCCAGTTTGAGAGTTGAACCATGCTTTGATACCACTTTGTAACGCCCTCCTCTAAGGCCTACCCAAGCAACTGACCAGCCAGGTAAACATGAGACTAGAGGCTACTATGACTAGACTCAATCTCCTTGGTGACCTCGAGGAAGTGGAATCGATGGAACATCACACACATTCATGCAACATCATCAATAGAAACCTCAGGAGACAATTCAACCACTCAGACAACATGTCCTTGGGTCCCACTATTGTTTTACGTCTCTTAGGCCATAGTCGCTCTCATGCTATGGGCAAGGGAGTGACCAAAAACCTAAAGTTGCTTTCACAAGCCTTCCTACTAGTGACTATGGAACAACATTTCTAGTGTTGTGCCACTGACCCCAGGATTTAAGCCACTTTTTTAGGCCCAAAGCCCAGGCCACTATCCAAAATGGAATGATAGCTTGAAATCAACAAAAGTACAGGGAGACAATGAAGAAAAAGCAACAAACTCAACAAGACCTCAACCAGATGCCTACTAGCCATGGCAAACATTTCGTTAAACATATCATCGACATGTAACATATAGGCATAAACAACAAAATTAAGTGTAGAGACATCATACTTATCTGATAAACACTATGAACCATTGTTCCCTCATGCCATTTTCTACGTATTCATCTATTAGGTCATAGACACATTATCCATTCATATACAAGTAAAAACATGCTGAGAGACATACATAGTTGTTTTCATAAAATGTGCATATAACTAGCATAAGAGGAACATAAATACAATAAACATATCATCCATCAAAATAGATATATACATTAGTACCTTTTCGCATGAAAATCAAGGGAATTATTTTCTCATTAATGAATGCAATAAACGAACCGGAGATGGGACTACCACATTCCACCCGATCGTAGAATGGCTAAGCCAAATCTCTCTTCATCCATTCACCGTCATGCCATATTCCAAGCATGAATTGGGGATCCCATAGAACACATCAATCAAAACTCATCTAGGGCTTCCAGTGGCCATCCACCTCAACCCATCAAATAGTGATTCCACCTCACGATTGGTCATTACAAAACCATCATTAGATTGATCTCCAATGAAGCCTTTGAGGGCTTCCAGAGTGTCTATCCAACCAAGGCTTCTAGAAATAGTAACTCAACTCACAACTTGTACCGGGCTTCTAGAGCATTTGTGCAACCAAGGCTTCTAGGACTAGTAACTCAACTCACCAAGGGCTTCCAGAGCTTTTGTCCAACCACGATTTCTAGGACTAGTAACTCAACCCAAGATGTTACAGGGATTCCAGAGCATCAACCAAGGCTTCAAGGAATAATTACTCAACCCAATCTAAGGAAACATGAGAACCAACCAAAAAAAAGCAATGAAAGTAAACCCATAATCACCATGGCTATCCCAGAAATGGAAAGGCTAGACAATCCACTGTTGAGCCAAGAAATCCTCCATGCCATTGACAAGTCACAACAAAGAAACCACATGCATATGTCACGCATGCCAAAACTAGTGAAGAAATCATACATGCAACTCCGTACTTAGAAGAAAATCTGATGTAGTTGTTGATCTCGATTCCTCCTGGTGATTTCTTGCTTTTCCTATGCTTTTTTGCAAGAATCCTAATATGTCACACACTCCAAGAGTTCTCCAAGAAAACTCTAAATATCCAAGAGTATGAGAGGGAGAGAATAATGAGAGAGAGCTCCAACATTGAATTGACAATATGTTACTAATTAATCCTCAGAATCCTTTTTAGGGATGAGGCCTCTATTTTCTTCATTTTCCATTATTTTCCTTCATTTTCTTCCTCAAATGCAACATGTGACCTTTCACCTCCTTTTTCTCCTAATTTCCATTATTTTCATAAATAAATGTGCTAAAATTTCCTTTTTCCCTTTAAATTCCTTAGTCATTGGCTTTTCCAATTTCCTTACCCATAAACAACCAAATGAACACCCCTTAAGATGTCTTGCCCAACATTCAGATTGGAATAAGTGTCCCATTCGTCCCTAGTTATTGTTTTTAACTTTCATTACATGGAATTTTCATCAGGGCTATTACACCTGTATCTAGCAACCTACTGGCTTATGTTTTTGATCAGTGTGACATTACTAAGGCATATGAATTAAGTGCAGTAGCTTTACACATGTTGTATATCTATAACCAAACTCATAATATGCCTTCATTATGGTAAAAATGTTACTCGGGAAACATGCCTTAAGTAAGCAAGTAGTATACATTCTGTATAAAAGTACCAAAATTACTAATACACCTAAACGACAATAGAACCATTGATTAAAAAAACATGTTGTGAGTACAAGGATACTGGACATTCAATATGATAAGAAGAATTGAAGAAAAAATTATAAAGAAAACTCTAGTCATAAAATTTTAAGCATCATGATACATCAACATAATACCAGTTAACTCTTTAACAAGGCAATACACGAATTTTATGCATACATTCAGTAAAGTTTTTGTACATAACATCACGACAAACCACAAATGCCTAACTAAAACTCTAAGGATGAGGAGAATGTAAGATAGAAACCAAATCTAGCGGTCGATAACATGCTATTAGATGTAGTAAAGAGATAAAAGTGATACCAAAGCAACATGTACGTTAACAAAAGCGATATGATGAACAGGAAAACAACTATTTAGTTTTAAATGACATCATGGAGATAACCACCCAAAATTCACATACAACATTTATCATTGAGAAGGAAAAACTAAAATATTTACCTCCTCAGAGGTGCTATTAGAAACATTGGTTTTGGAAAAAAAATATAACCAACAGGGATTTCACACCCCAGATGAGGAACTATTTTCAATGCATGAGTGGCCAACCATGGCCATTAAATAGTAGTGAATCAAATCTGGGCCTACTAGACTCTTCCATAAGGATTGTAGAGTACACAAGTACAAGTTCCTCTAATAAACTTAAGGGCTCTTCCCAGACTGTAGTGATTTGGTCACACAAGAGGAGATCTCAAAGTAACAAACTTGAAAAGAGATGAATGCTTTGTTAGAGAGCCCTCGTCCATGACCACAATACATAGGAACTAGAAATGTGGGAAACAATGGTATTACCTGTGCCAAAACACAAAAAAAAACGAATGCATTAGAAATTTCAGCCTCATCACAGTGAATAAGGTACACAAGAAAATGACAAAGGAACCATATTTGAATAGTATTACCTCTGTAACAACCACCAGACTAAATTTTTTTTCAAGTGCATCCTATGAATAAAAGAAAGAAAACAAAACCATGTAACTCAGCAGAACATTAGAAAACTTAGGAGGAATTTTGGGAAAGTACTGGTTAAGCCCTACACCAAGGGAAAATTTTAATTATCAAATTTGTGAGGTGGCAAAGGGTGCCTCCTTAGCAGTATTCCAGATTTGGGGGTCGCCCTGGCCGAATTGAAGCCAGACTTATTTTCACGAAGGAACAACCAATTACAGTATTGATTTGAATGCAGGGAAGACGAATTATTAAGTTAGAAAAAAAAAATACAAGGTTACCTAATGCAATATTGCTGGTCCAAGAGTAGTTACTCTGCGTAGTCTGTGCATAGTTGGAGATGGGGGTGTAGTTCCATGACTTGAGTATTGCTCAAGTGAGACCACAATGTGCCCAGGCAAGGATTTGTAGCAGGGATGGCTGATTCTGTCGAACATCATGCCAAATGACCAAACGCTCCCCTCTCTGTAGTGAAACATTCTCGATAATGAGCGAATGACTATTGGGCTGAGGAGTTAGGTTTGGCCAAGTAAACCTCCACCATTCATGTCTCGCGGAAGATTGTGACCGTAAATGTTGAATTTCCTTGACATAAATGAGGAGGTAGGGTGGTGGTACCCTGCCATGTGGCCTAGAATGAGTGGAAGAAGGAATCACGTGGTCAAGGACACTTGGGGCGGAGTGAGAGGATGGTGGAGAGGGATGGTTTTGAGTTGTAATCATGGCAGTATGGGCTATGTACTCTAGCACCTACCACCAGTAGAGCGCAATCAAACACATCCACCTTAACCTTAATTAGTGGTAGCATAGGAATTTAGGGCTAGGGTAGCACACATCTCAAGCAGTGGTAGCATAAGAACTTAGGGGTAATGCAATACACATAGGAGGTGGCATAACATAATATTAAGGTATCAAGGGGTGATGAATCATGGGTATCCATATTAAACAATACATGAACTTACTAAGTTTTTTCAACCATAATAAATACAAAGGGTAATGAGACATGGTTATATCAAGAAAGATAATGTAGAAGGTTACATTAGGTAGAAAGAGTGTAATCAAAGGATTTGATAGATAATTCCATTCAACCTATTAAGATACAGACAAAAATAATATCATAGCATGAAGAAAAGCTCTTACGAGTTGGCATGTGACACAACCTAATTATAAGTTAATAATCTCCAAGATTAAGAATATTAGTACATGCTATCTATATATATATTGTTGAAATATTAATTTCAACTTGTTGTGTTGCATTTAATGCACAAAACCACCAGACCTTATCAGACTGCTTTTCACGAAAAGTGGTTTTCCTCCATACGCACCCGATGCAATCATTTTTTATGCGTGTCCTTTGTACGTTTTGCAAAACAACTTTTCATTGGGACGTAAAGTTCGGTAGAAAAGGTTCGCCTGATATTGATTGCAACCGTCCGATTGAATTCAACGTTGTCCACTATCCGATTAATCCAAATTTGCATTCAGTCCTACAGGGAATGACATTGAGTGAAGTTTTTGGTTGACCGCCGGTAAAATATAAATGAAATTAAATGTGTTCATAGAGTATTGGTAAAAGGTTTTAATTTTAATGTTTTTTTATTTCTTACGGAGGTATGGGCATAGTAAAAACGTATTTATGTGTTATGTTTTTTTTATTATTGTATATGATGTTTAATGTAATGTGAGTGAAGCGTGGAGTGAAACACATAGCAGTGTGAAATAGAGCAACGACTGTATGTAATTTTTTTTGGAATATGAAATTGCCATACGCAGCAGCAGAGAGGTAATTTTTTTTTGTTGTTGCTGGTTGAGAGAAATTTGTAGCAGAGCGTGAATGTAATATTTTGTTGAAAGGGAAATGTAAAACGCAGTAGCGTAAATGCAAGTTTAAAAAAAAAAAAATTACACATAGCAGTGTAATTTTTTTTTTTGGAGAGAGAGTACTTTTGGTTCTGCTTCTGAAGCAGTGTTGGTAAAAATCCCTTAGTTAGAGGAAGACGTTTTGTAACAATAATTTTATTTTAATGAATACAAATCTTTTGTAGGTGTGTGAAATAATATGCTCTCAGAAATCAATTATAGCTTCCCTATGTTAAAGATCCTGTGGAGAGAACAAAACATTGTTCTCTGTTCAGGTTATTTGTTTTGGAATTTATCAGAAAATTCCCAACAATGGTATCAGAGCTTGTCTAGGCTCTTTGAAGGTGTCAAAGAAGCTGAAGGAAGGATTTTTGCTGCAACAGCTTCTCAACGGAGTGGAGATAGTCAAGAAAGGATCAAGGTATTTTAAAAGTTTTTTTTTGTGTTGCTGTTGAAGACACTCATTGATTTTTAAATACACAGTCAAGTATTAGAATCATAGTTTAGAGTGCAAGAATGGCCAGCAGTAGTGCTAGCATGGGTATGTTTAATACTCAACTCCCATAGTTTAATGGGAAAAACTATGACTATTGGGCAATAACCATGAGAGCCCTGTTTTCTTCTCAAGATTTATGGGAATTAGTTGAATATGGGTTTGAAGAACCAGTAGATGAAAATGAGTTTAACAGATTAACTCAGGCAGAGAAAGATCTGTTGAAGAGTAATAGGAAGAAGGATTCAAAAGCCCTCATATTTTTATATCAAGAAATGCATGAGAGTGTGTTTCCAAGGATAACAGTAGCCAAGACATCCAAAGAAGCATGGCAAACTCTCAAGACAACCTATCATGGCATGGAGAAAGTGAAGACAACAAAACTACAGTTGTTGAGGAGAGATTTTGAGAATCTTTACATGAAAGAGTTAGACAATATTGACTCATTCTTCACACATGTAATTGGACTGGTCACACATATAAGGACTCATGGAGAAATCCTTGAAAAAAGGAGGATTGTGGAGAAAGTGTTGAGGATCCTACCTTCAAAGTTTGATGTGATTGTCACCACCATAGAAGAGACAAAGGATCTCTCAAACTTCTCAGTTGATGAGCTACATGCATCACTGATAACACATGAGCAGAGGTTGAGTAGAAATCAAAACTCATCTCTAGAGAAAGCCTTTAAGACCCAAATGTCCTTTGGAAGAGGAATAGGTCAACGCAGAGAAAACAAGAGAGGAAGAGGCAGAAGCCAAAACAGAGGTGGAAGAAACAGTCTAGCAAACACTCAAGGAAGAGGCAGCAATCCAAATCAGAACCAAGGACAAGGCAACAACTAACAAAGTGGACAACATCATGCTTAAGGACAAAGGTATGAAAAATCCAATGTCCAATGTTATTATTGTAAAAAATATGGGCATTATGCCAATGAATGTAGGAAGAAGCAGCATGATATGACTAATAGATCTAGTGCAAATATCACTAGAGAAAATATCAGCCAAGATAATGTGTTTTTAGCTTGTAACATGGCTGAAACAAACAGTGATGATATATGGTTTCTAGACTCCGGTTGCAACAACCATACGATAAGAAACATAGCCCTGTTTTCTGCTTTAGATCAAAATGTGAAATCACAAGTCACACTTGGGACTGATAGTAAAATTTATGTTATGGGAAAAGGAGAAGTTAAAATATTTACAAAGAAAGGTGAAAATAAAACCATAGCAGATGTCTATTATGTTCCTGGAATGAAATGTAACCTCTTGATTATTGGCCAGCTTGTTCAAAAGGGGTACAATGTTTTCTTTGTGAATGATGTATGCACCATCATGGATAGAGCACCCAATAAATGATGTATTGTTGAAGTAAAGATGACAAGGAACGGGATGTTCCCTCTTAGAATAAAGGAAAATTTGAAAAATAAAGAAGTGATTGCAACAGTTACCCAAGAGGCTTTCCAAAGTGTACCAAAGGATGAAAATTGGTTGTGGCACTTGAGATTTGGACATCTCAACTTTGGAGGTCTTAACTTGTTGAGTAGAAAAGGAATGGTAAGAGGATTACCATTGGTAGAGAAACCAGACAGCCTTTGTGAAGGTTGTATCTTAGGGAAAAAAAATAGAGAAAGTTTTCCATCAAGGAAAAGCATAAGGGAAAAAGCACCCTTAGAGATTGTTCACTCAGATGTATGTGGACCGCTGCAAACTCTATCACTAGCAGACAGCCAATATTTTCTAACATTCATTGATGATTTTACTAGAAAAGCTTGGGTTTATTTCGTGAAGAACAAAAGTGAAGTGTTTGAAAAATTTCGAAATTTCAAAGCACTTGTAGAAAATCAAAGCGAGCTGCATATCGAAGTTCTAAGAACTGATAGAGGAGGTGAGTATATCTCCAAGGAATTCCTATGGTTTTGTAGAGAAAATGGAATTCATAAGCAATTTACAGCTAAGTACACCTTGCAAGAAAATGGAGTAGCTGAAAGGAAGAATAGGGAAATCATGGATATGGCGAGGAGCATGTTGAAGGCAAAGCATTTTCCAAATGATTATTGGGCTGAAGTTGTAAATTGTGCAGCATATATTTTGAACAGGTGTCCTACAAAAGCAGTGATGAACATAGTGCTGGAAGAAGCATGGAGTGGGAGAAAGCAAGGAGTCACCCACATGAAATTTTTTGGATGTGTGGCTTATGCACACATTCCAGATCAGCTAAGGAGGAAGTTGGACAACAAAGGG